>OZ010687.1:13736288-13960595 GCA_963932265.1 Thymelicus lineola | reverse complement strand
AGAAACACGTCGACGAAATATAATGAATGTTTGCATCGAAGTATCGAAACTTAGAAGTCACAGTGAAAATTATTACTGATAGGTATATCTGTTAAAAACATATCCAAGTCTACGTTTGTCATATTTTACAGAAACGAATTCAAAAATTTTATAAAAATGTTTAAAATTAATCTATGGGTTCTTTTTACGTTTTTTACAGATTGCATGGGTTGGTTACTAGTATAGACGTTAATACATATTTACCACTATGTAGATTAGACACTTTTAAACACGTATACCATATAAACTCAATATCGCATTTTTTGCAGACGTGCCATTATATTACTAGGTGACTCATTTATTAATGAGGGTCTACAAGCTAAATACGTAACAGCAATATAAAAATTTAAATTAAAAACATCTACATAACATAAACAATTAATTATTAAAAATATACTGATTATTTATTTATCTCATATTGTATACTTAATTTTTTGCTCTATCGTAACAGAACTCCACATATTTGCAGGATAATTGCAAATATAATGATGGTCATTTAAATAACTTGGTACTTAAATGACTTAAAGTTAATTCGTAAAAAGCTGATTATTTATGAAGTGTGTTTCATTGTGTTACAGGAAGGAACGAGCTTATAGCAAGGTATATAAAGCTAAGGACAGGAAAAACTCGCACAAGAAAACAAGTTTCATCGCACATACAGGTTCTGGCTAGGCGGAAACTTCGTGAAATTCAGGCCAAACTAAAAGTGGTAAGTGTATACAATTTTTTTACTCCGACTCAGATTATACAATATTAGTTTTTATGGAAATGCTATGCAAACCGTTTATAACGAAGTATTCAGAAACGTCGATCACTCGCGTTGTTCCCCTATTAATTTGTTTGTGAAAGTTTGCGTGTTAATAAAGTAACAATATGCAGAACCTTATGGTTTTAGGGTTTTATCGACTCTTAAATGAACAATGTCGCTTACGCTTATAAACGGTTTAAAACTTTAAATGCCATACGGAGTTCAACCTTTTGAATAAACCCTGTGATTTTAAAGTTACATATTATATATATGTCAAGTGCAGTGAGCAAACGATATGTGATGTGAAAATAAACAATCTAGGACGGTGGTGTGATGAAAGAGAAGGCGATGCAGTCGATGAGCACGCTGTCTAGCGCGCAGATAGTGGCGGGGTTACCGCATCCAGCGTACCACCACACGGTACTCGAGGCATGCATCGCTGTGATCCGTGTGCCCGTTAGATACGCTTCATACTAATCAGTAATCATTGAGGAGCCTTGCCTAGGAGTATTGCCTAACTTTGAAATGAGTTTTCCGACGGTACTTGGCTTGTTCATGTCCAGAAGATCGTCGTAAACTTCACAGTCCTTGTTCCTACATTATGTGCATATTATAAAATGAGTTTCCTGTTGGAATATGAGATGTAGGCTATGACAAGTCCACCTTCTACGCTTACGCGTTTTCCGCTACGGTGGTACGCTTTTCTACTTAAAACAAACACGGCTTCAACATGTCTTTAATTCACTTAGTTACATGAGTCCACAGCCAATAACAAAAATTTTAGTTGAAATGGATACTAGCATCATAATATCTGTCGATCTTGTTTAGTTGTTTTAAACGTGTTTCAAGCTCCAAGAAGTGCAAAAGTTACGGCGATTTGCAACGCCCGTTCTACTTGTATTTGATGGCATGGTTCACACTCTTAAAACCTGTTGGATGTTATGCGAAACTATATCCAAGTAGGGCACTTCATCTTGCTTTACGAAATTACGAAAGTCAATAGTTTTCCAGAAATATATTCCATGAATTACTGAACATTTCCTATTAGGTAGGTAAATTCTGTAGAATGTAGTAATAAAACCTCATTAATTACAGATAATATATTAGCTAAAAGACAGGTCGTTTATGTCCTTACATCCTTTAAATATAAGTGCCTGAGCTGTTTAATACAAATTAGTGAAATAATGAAGCAATATCTACATATTACTGACATTTACAAGTGTATTTGTGTTGTTTCGCAACAAAATTAGAACTAGATGTTGGTATCTCAACGAATAATAAATTAATAAGGAGTATTAGATTAATTACCGGCTAAATATACGTTGGTTCATACAAAAAATAGTAATAAAGTTAGCATATTTAAATAGTTATACAGAATATAAAATAATGCCAGTACGGCCAAACTTATTTACTATGAAAAATTTTGTTTGAATTGAGAGTGGGAAAACTGAGCAAGACCATGCACGTAAAACATTTGTGACTGTGACTAAATTGAAAATTAATTGTAGTCGATTGAAAGTTGGTTACAAATATACATTTGTATACCATAGATCTGTAAACATGTATAGAAGGCAAAAGTGATTGACTGATGTATCAACGCACAGGCCAAACCTTAAAATTAGGGCTATAAACTTAAAATTTCACACATGTATTCCTATTATGACGTAGGCATCCACTAAGGATTTTTCAAAATTCAATCCCCAAGGGGGTGAAATAGGGGATAATTTCGATTATAAGGCGATACGAAGTTCGTCGGTCAGCTAGTTAAAATATAATACAATACCATACATCCATACATACATCCATACATACATCTCCAAGGTCGAGAGATGGTTAGCGGATGTACTAAAAAGCCAAATTTATCATTAACCTCATCAACCACATCAGACTCATACACAAACATAATAATATCTTTAGTTCTGTACAGTAACTAGTTCTCTCTTCTCTTCACTGTGGATTACTACTAAGTACATAATTACCTTCCAAGAATTGGATTTGTTGTTTAATAAATTATAAGATAATAGAATGCACATAAAAGTTTACTTTGAACAAATTTTAGCAAAATTTTAATATGGCATCATTGTACTCCATCATTAATATTCAATTAATGAACGACTAGTTTGGTTGCTACGTTGTTTTAATTGCTACTAAATTAGTCAGTCTGAGTTAGGCCTAATCATAATTGTGCGCTTCGAGTTGAAAGTGTGTAGAACATTAATTTGCTGTACTTAACAATTGAAGCTATTTTTATTACGTCATTGTACTATTTAAAATACGCATAAACTGGTATTTATATGATATCTTTTCTTATTCAGCAATTCTGGCAACCAGGCTTACAAGCTGGCACGTCACAAGAGTAAGTATTTTTAATATTTATTATTTATTTAAACTTTTTTGAACCATACAAAATGTATTAGGACAAAAGGCGGACTTAATGCTAAAAGCATTCTGTGCCAGTCAACCTTAGGGCAGCATTATTACGGTAGGGAATTCTTAATTGCGATACATAAAGTCTAATAATAATCTATCATATAACATACAGGGTGGAAAGAAGGCGGTAGTCGGAGGAAAAGTACCCTGAGTATTGATGATGGCAAATTTTACTGATTTCCTTTCAGTAAAAGTTATTCTTTAAATTTTTCTTTAAATTTGTGTGTACTAAATAAATAAATAAATAAATAAATAAATATAAAATTCCATTATTCATTCCATTATTTTCAAAAATAAGTTAAACTGTATTCAAGGATTTTTGAAAAATCATCTGCTTGAGCTGGGAATTGAACCGGTGAAATGTAAAAATAATGCTCTATTTTATGATATTAACTGAAAGGGTCATTTTTCAAACAAATCTAAATGCAGTTTTACTTAAAACTTACGGATGCTAGAATCAAAAATGCATGAGGGGTTTTAAGCATCAGTTTAGGTTAAACCACCATGATTTGGCTTAAACCACCATGTTAATCGCATAAAAACTATTCCATGCCTCGAACAGTGTACAAGATTTGAATAATTTTTATATCGGCTTGAGTCGTATCATCGTATCAGCCTACTTTGGTAAGTCAAACTTAGATTGTGATCTATTCACGAAGTAAAACATTCACCACATTACATTCACATTACTCTGTAGTTTGTCTGCTGTCAAAACCTGTTAGTCTTTATTGAGTTTTACTTCGGCATCAAAATATTACTATTTGAATTGTCCTCTCGTTTCGTCTTAAATATGCCATGTGGGATGCTTTCGGGCGGTATGAAAACTTGGGTTGGTCACTAAACCCTTTAGAGTATTGTGGTGGAGAATGCTCTAGGCCTCCTCACGAGCAGAGACCTTTGCTCAATAGCGGGCCATTAATGGATTGAAGCCAACTACTCTACTTACTGATATAACTTCCATTATCACCTTCCACATCAATAGCAAGTATAATTCTATCTGTTCCAGTGTGAAGCCATTCCCCGGTGCCGGGTACAAGGGCGTCCCCGGCGTGGGGTCGGTGGGAGTTCCCGGGACGACCGACGTGGCGCCGCCGCCGCCGTGGGAGGGCCGCGCCATCGCCACGCACAAGCTGAGGCTCGTCGAGTTCTCCGCCTTCGTGGAACACCCCAGAGACCCTGATACGGTGAGTATCTAGTTGTTTGCTGTTGGTTGTGTTCATCGTCATTATCAGTGTCGTTGTCTTCGTCGTCATTGTTGTCGTCGGCTTTATTTTGTTCATCGTCGTTCTTATCATCACTGTCAGTCTCGTCATCATTGTCGTCGTCGGCTTTATTGTGTTCCTAGTCATTTTCATCGTTACCTTCATACACTGCGTTATCATCGTCTTCGTTCTCGTCATTTGCCAGTTCTTCATTGGACGACATAAGTACACATGCGAATTTCTATATGTGTGTGCGAGTGGTGTGGAGCCTAAAGGTGCTTTCACATCAGCAAATGATATAGTATTATGTAGATTCTAAAACATGATTTAACTGCAGTGTGTCGCCAGCACAGAACATCTAATAATTAGTTAGAAGGGGCATAGCACGTAATTTGTATGGGAACCGCTGTCGCCGTTTCAATAAACACTACTAATAGACCAGGGTAGAAGCCTTTAAAAATAATGAAAAGTGAAAAAAAATTATAATAGAATGAAACCCATTAGAAAAGGAGGGAAATATGATAAAAATGAAAGGAAAAATAATTTACGGGCGATCTGAGGTTGGGAAGGGGATGGGGGTGAGTTTTTAAGGGTAAAAAACGGTTTTTCTCGATTTCCGGCAAAACTAAAAGTCCTATCGAACAAAGTCAAATGGAAAAGTTGTAGATAATAAAAAGATCTAAAACTTTTGTATTTAGGTTATGTGAAAAAAGTGTTTTCACATAACCTCAAAATTTATGTGAAAAATTTAAAAAACCAAGTTTTTGGTTTTTTATTTTTATCTTTTACAAAAATTTTTTTTTTTAACGAAATTTTGTTAAAACTTACCTTTTTATGTCCCAAATACGCTGTAATTTATTTAATTAAAAATATTTATTTTTTCACCTTATTTTGAATTAATATTGAAAAAACACCCTAATTTTCAATCGAAAATTCACCCGTCAAAATATCAGCTTTTTTCAAAAAGTTGGTGTGGTTTCTGTTCGTTGGAATCTCTACTTTCCGATGGTGAAAAAAAAAATATATGTTACTATGGTAAATCTTCTCAGAAAATGCAAAAATTCAAAAAAAACTTGAATTCGAAAAATTTTTTTTAATTATTATAAATAATTTCATCTAAAAAATGTGATTGCTGCAATTTGTTTCAATTAAAAAGTTGATTTATTTAATTCTAATTACATTTATAAATGTATAAATAATATATTATAAATCTATAAAAAAGTATAAAATATATATGAAAATCGGCCAAAAGTTTGTTTTATTAGAAATATATTTACGATATATATTTTTTATAGATTTTAAATATATTTTTTATAGATTTTGAAATATATTTATTTTCATGGGATTAACTAAATTTGTTTGTGCAAAATTAAGGAGATAATTATTTTTTTATCTTGTACTAAAATATCATTTAATTTCAATCTTTAGGTTATGTTAAGTTAAGCATACTATTTTTTAAAGAAAATATTACGATTTTTATGGTTGAGTTGATTAATACAGATAAAAATAGAGATAGTATTTACCTTCCTATGCAGATTCTAAAAGTTTTATTGTTTTTTTAAGTAAACTTGTCACAATTATCTTCAAGAAACTCAGCGTGCACGTGTATTTTTATAAACGATGTTGTATACTGTACTGTATTTCGAATACTGGTTAAGCTAGCGGTTGTAACAGCTGCTACGAAATATATAGTATATAATAGTAGGTATGTATGTAGTAAGACCCAGACCCGCCTAGCCCCTTCCCCACTTCTCCAAGAAAAACCTTTTGATGGGCTACAATTTTTCGTAGGTCACTCAGGTATATCTACTCAGGTATATATATAATTTATCTCAAAATAGTTATAAATAAGCATCTACGCATATAATTTAAAGAAAATTAGACAACTTTCTCCAAATATTGTAGATGTCTTATTAAATATTAATTTAATTAACTTATTTGTTTGTTAATTATAGTAGTATATTTTTATTTGCAATTTTTTTGTTATCAACGTCACATGTAATCTAACGTTTTTCGAGTAATTAAAGTCTAAATTTTAATAAATAGCTCAAAATTATTTATAATAATTAAAAAAAATTTTTCAAATTCAAGTTTTTTTTTAATTTCGTTTTCTGAGAAGATTTACCATAGTAACATATATTTTTTTTTTCACCATCGGAAAGTAGAGATTTCAACGAACAGAAACCACACCAACTTTTTGAAAAAAGCTGATATTTTGACGGGTGAATTTTCGATTGAAAATTAGGGTGTTTTTTCGATATTAATTCAAAATAAGGTGAAAAAATAAATATTTTTAATTAAATAAATTACAGCGTATTTGGGACATAAAAAGGTAAGTTTTCACAAAATTTCGTTAAAAAAAAAAATTTTTGTAAAAGATAAAAATAAAAAACCAAAAACTTGGTTTTTTGAATTTTTCACATAAATTTTGAGGTTATGTGAAAAAAGTGTAAATACAAAAGTTTTAGATCTTTTTATTATCTACAACTTTTCCATTTGACTTTTTTCGATAGGACTTTTAGTTTTGCCGGAAATCGAGAAAAACCGTTTTTTACCCTTAAAAACTCACCCCCATCCCCTTCCCAACCTCAGATCGCCCGTAAATTATTTTTCCTTTCATTTTTATCATATTTCCCTCCTTTTCTAATGGGTTTCATCCTATTATGATTTTTTTTGGTTTTAAAAATTATCGACCCTGGACTATAACGAAAATGAACAAATACGCACGAGGATTGTTATGTGTGCATGAAGTAGGCGTGACTCTGTAGCTAGGGATTGATTGTCGATAAATTTTTATCGGTATTTATTTTCGCAAGGTATACTTATTCATTATATACTTTTATACTTTTTGATTGAAATTACTTACTCCGTCGACAGACTCATATTTCATCATGGCCTCCGAAACAAAGTTTCTTCCAATTACCGCACATGAAGGCATTTTTACGTAATTAAGTCGCAGTATTTTGCAGTACTTTTCTCCGTTGGAGTTTGCGAGTCACTAAACAGCGCAATCGCGTGTTTTTGTGCGATGTGCGCATTTGATCACAGTATTGGCGCGCCTACCTTGCCCACAATTCCTTTCTAACTAATTATTAGATGTTCTGTGGTCGCCAGCGCCAATGAAGAAGCGGCCATTATCTTTGGTAAAGTTGTCGTCTCCATTATCGTCATCGTCGTGGTTGTCGTGATTAAGATCGGTGAAGAATGCATTATTACTCCTTTTTTGACAACTGTAGGTACTGTTGTAGTACAGTAGTACTAGTTATTATTTTATAAGTCCTATTTTCAGTCACAAATAATTTATTTACGTTTGCCTCATCAAAATTAAACTACACGCGACATTTCAATCAACGTCATTTCAATCATTCTTTTGTTTTTATCTCATTTCTGACATACGACATAGCATGTCTTAATAAATCATTAAATCCTATTACTTAATTATTAACTAAGTATTTCCTTTCTGAGTAGTTTCATCTTTTACATAATTCATATATAATTTCTCCACTTTTTCAACTACAAATACAATACTTTGTTAACATTTTTTCAGCAACAATATAACATTTATAGTGTTAGTAGATTCCTTAATATCTTAGATTTCTTAATATGTTAGTATAATAAAAAGAAGTAAGTATTAAATACTGATTACATTTAAATGTTATGAATATCGAATATGTATGTTGTATTTTACGGTTGATACGCCGATCGTGCGTATCGTACGTAATACGTCCAAACGACATCGTATCTCGCGTATCATTACGTAAATCAAGGCCCGGTGGAGAATGTCTAAAATACTTTAGTCTTTTGTTTTTCTTTTGATTCAAATAAAGATTGATGATTGATTTAATGAGGAGAGGTAGAGTGCATTCCATTGCACTGCCTTATAACTACACAAAGATGGAATTCCTAGACAAGCGAAGTTCATCGAAATAAATGGATCAGCGATCACCTACAAATAAGATAATAATTTTACTGTATATTCAACTGGCTGCAGGTATTATGATTCACTTTAAATTCATTGGTAATGTACGAGCTGGTACATACCTGCGACTTCGTCCGCGGAATATTGCAAACTTTTACCCCCCATTTAAACCTTTTAGGGTATTTTTAAAAATCCTTTTTTTAGTGCTTAAATAGATAAGGAACCATTGTACAAAGTAAATTGAGAGGTGTCAAGGGACACCCGGATGGAACGAAGTTCCTTTCGATTTAAGTATTATTTTTTGAAGTGATTCAGAAAGTTGTACAGCGCCATCTCTGTAAAACTCTCTGAATCACTTGAAAAAGTATCGTGGCAAATTTTCGTAAGAAAATTTTCCGTCTAGCCCCCTTTCATAACGCGCGATAAGGAACTTCGTTCCAATAACGCTTCTAGGTCCACTGGTTTAGGCTATGTGTTGTCTGTCAGCCAGCAATATTTAGCGTTTTATTAAGTTGGATAAATAGGTAGAAAAATGTATGAAGATAATAATATTCATTATTTCTATTTTCAGTATCCACCGAGCACAGCGCCGGCGCAACACTTGTTTGTACATATAGGTGGTACCGTCACATACGCTGATCCTTTATTAGAAGTAAGTAACAGGTCATTCAGGTCATTCGCTCATAGCCCAGCGGCTAGTTGGATGGGTGACCGCTAGTAGTAAAAAATTCTTGAGCGTTTCCGTGCTTCAGAGGGCACGTAAAGCCGTCGGTCCCGGTTGTTATCATATGATAACAGTCTTTAAGTCATGTCGGAGACCCTCGGGCGGTTTGAAAACTTCCGACACTCGGGTTGGCCACTAACCCCTCCACCAATCCGCACTGGAGCAGCGTGGTGGAGTATGCTCTAGGCTTCCTTAAGAGGAGAGACCCGTGCCCAGTAGTGGGCCATTAATGGGTTGAAGCCAACAGGTCATTTCATTTTATTAGTATTAGAAGTTTTCTACAACGCTTGCATAGTTAACAAGTTTTGAAAATTAATGGTTGGAGCTAATCTGCATTATAACTTAACGGGATAACGGGAGCTCTTTGCTAAATGTTTATTTGTACGTCTCCATTTATCTACTTTTAACTGACCGTTTATGATTCATGTATGCACGTATTTTATTGTTTGGTATAGAATTGCCGGTAACCCTCAAATCTTTACGAGTAGGATACCATAGTCCCGTAAGCGTTAATTCACATCGAGACTGTTCACATTTTTTTTTTTTATAGCCTGAAGGGTAGACGAAAAAGCAGACGGGCCACCTGATGGTAAGTGGTTACCGTCGCCTATGGACATGAGCAATACCAGAGGAATCGCCTATGCAACGCCGGCCCTGAAGGAGAACTCTTTTTACACCTTTTTTGAAGAACCCCATGTCATAGCGCTCCGGGAATACCTCGGAAGGAAGCTCATTCCACAGTTTGCACGTACGTGGCAAAAAAGTTCGTGCGAATCGGACTGTAGTGGTACTCCACGACTCCAATCGATGTGGATGGAACTTCAATCCTCGGCGAGTGGTGCGATGATGGAAAAGAGACGTAGGCATCAAATCGAACAATTCCTCGGAGCACTCACCGTTGTAAAGTCGGTAGAACACGCAGAGAGAACCGATGTCTCTTCTGAAACTCAGGTGTTCTAACTTGTGAGTGACTCGTGGGTCGTTGACAACTCGGACCGCGCGCTTCTGTATGGCGTCAAATGGGTTAAGCTGGTATTGTGGCGCCCCTGCCCAGAGATGCGAGCAGTACTCCATGTGGGGCCTGACTTGAGCTTTATAGAGCATAGCAGGTGCCTCGCAGTGAAGTACTGCTTAGCCCGGTTCAGGACACCAAGCTTCTTGGAGGCCAGCTTAGCCTTGGCCTCTAAATGACGCCGATACTGTACGTCACTCGAGATGTCAACTCCCAGAATCCCAACACTATTACTCACGGTGAGCGCGGTACCCTGAAATTGAGGCGCTATGACAAATGGGGTTTTTTTTAGCGGTAAACGCGCAAACTTGTGTCTTCGCGGGGTTGAACTCGACTAGATTGAGTCGACCCCATTCCGAGACTTGCATTGCATTCTGCTATCTACCATTTGCAACTGAGAGGCATTGGCGGGGGCTGTGTAGTAGGCATCCCCTGTACTAGCATAGCACATACTGTGCATAGCAATGGATGCCACTCGTATGCTGCAGCATGTCATTGATATGCAGAATGAATAGCGTAGGAGATAACACAGACCCTTGGGGAACGCCAGCATTTATAGGTTTCATATCTGAGCAACATCCGTCAACTACGACCTTGATATGTCGCTCAGATAGAAAGCTGGCAACCCAATTGCATAACCTCTCAGGGAGACCGTAAGATGGTAACTTCGTGAGAAGGCCCCTGTGCCAGACCCGGTCGAAGGCCTTAGCGATATCTAGGCTTACTGCCAGAGCTTCCCCGTTGCGATCAAGAGCCTGAGCCCACCGGTGTGTGAGGTAAACTAGAAGATCACCAGCTGAGCGACCATGACGAAAACCGTATTGTTGATCACTGATCAGCTGATGATCCTCCAGATACCCTAGGAGCTGCGTGTTAATCACGCGCTCCATTACCTTCGCAAGCGAAGGATTGTGGTGAAGCATTAACTTATTTGTGTAAAAAAAAGAGACGCGATGTAGCTCCCGACAAGACATGTCGCAATGAACTAATCAACCTACTTGTCCCCATCAGTCGGTAGACGTGCAGCAGATCAACGACAAGTTCCCGGAGAAGAAGGGCGGGCTGAAGGAGCTGTACGAGAAGGGGCCGCGCAACGCGTTCTTCCTCGTCAAGTTCTGGGCCGACCTCAACACCGGCAATGTGGACGACCCCGCCGCGTTCTACGGCGTCACTAGTGTGTGAGTCTGCCTTTATAACGCTTTTTTAACCGACTTCAAAAAAGGAGGAGGTTCTTAATTTGACTGTATTTTTTTTTATGTTTGTTACCTCAGAACTTTGGACTGGGTGAACCGATTTGGATGATTCTTTTTTAATCGAAAGCTGGTGCTTGTCGTGTGGTCCCACATAAATTTGAGCGAGATCTGACAATGGCATCCATGTTAAAAGCATATAAGTCTTAAATTTGCATTAAGTATGTGCGCGATAAATGGATGAATAACTCAATATCGCGCCAACCGATTTCGATGATTCTTTTTTTATTGGATGTACTTCATTTGAAGTCGGTTATTTTTTTTGTTAAAATGTTAGATTATTTTAAACGCTACGCACTCAGCCCCACACTAGGATTCCCTGTGTGGTGGGTGCCATGGATAACAAAACACACACTCACATCGAGAGTAGTAATTCACACTCATCATTCAAATTTCCGCCTCGCTGGGAATCGAAATTAATACCCTTAGCACGGCAGTCCGGCATGGTAACCATTACGCCACACAGGTCAAATTATATTGATTTAATACATTTATAGCACAGTGTGAGCTGCACCTGCGGGCTTAGGTCACGTTTTCCGTAACCTATGTTGTCACTTTTACACCGTGTCAATGGTACAGCGTTACCTAATCCCGCAGTAAGGTCACGCAAAATTCCACGTGTGCGTGCGAGTAGTGTGGAACGTAAGGGTGCTGCTGCACCATGAAATGGTATAGTGTTAAGTTTCAAAACATGTAACGTCAGTGTGGCAACAGGCAATAAGAGTAAATGACCAATAAGAGATCCCTTGTGTGTGGCACAATGGTAACCATGCCAAAGGTTTGTCCGCGAGGCAGAAATTCGAATGATCAGTTTGATTTTCTGTTCTCAATCTGGCGGGTGTACGCAGTCGTGTGTGTGGGCTATGAGTGTATAGCGTTCTTTATTTATTACTAGGAAATCACCCTCGCTTCGCTTCGGGAAAATAGTAAAAAAAATATAGCCTATGTCACCCGAGGATAGTGTAGCTTCCCAATAGTGAAAGAATTTTTCAAATCGATTCGGTAGTTTCGGACCCTATTAATGCAAACAAACAATCAAATCTTTCCTCTTTATAATATTAGTATAGATTATAGTAAAGTAGTGAGGAGAATTCTTACGGGAAATTATGTAATATTATTTTTAATCAAAATTAATAATTATTCTTAGGGAAATACTTCAAATGCACTATACTTAAATACCCTTTAATATAACTGCGGCATTAAACCTTAGAATCTCTAGTCGTTTGTACACGTTTTTGTCTATATGAACCGTTATAACACCAACGTAATGCAACGCAACGTTTAAACACTATTGTTATCTGTACATTATTATTTCAATATGTTGCTTATTGTGTTATTTCTTCTCGTTTTTTTTTCTAATCTTTTTTTTTGTTTTGTTTGCCTACCTCACATTTTCACCATCACCCAGGGTCAACTGGCAGAGAATGACATTAGGCATTAAGTTCGCTCTTGTAACCTCTACTTTAAGGTGTTGCGAAAGAATAAATAAATAAATAAATAAATGAACCGTTCCAATCCCCCAGTTACGAGAGCAACGAGAACATGACGATAACGTGCAGTACGAAGGTCTGTTCGTTCGGTAAACAAGTCGTGGAGAAAGTAGAAACGGAGTACGCGAGGTTCGAGGGCGGCCGCTTCGTGTACCGCATCGCGCGCTCGCCCATGTGCGAGTACATGGTCAACTTCATACACAAACTGAAACACTTGCCCGAGAAGTATATGATGAATAGCGTGCTCGAGAACTTCACTATATTGCAGGTTAGTGGTGTAAGTCTTATGTAGTTTTAGGGTTCCATGCGAAAAATACGGAACCCGTATAGAATTATTCGGGTCCGTCTGTCAGCGAAGTTGCTCGGAACTATTGGACGAAATGAGTTTAAAGGGACCCAAAGACGAAGGTAGAATGTATACAACTGAATTTTGAATTGAGGAGTGACTTGGGGGGGGGGGGGGGGGGGTTGTGAAATCAAAATTACAAACTGTATCGTGTGGCATTTTCAAATGAAAGAGCTTGTTGTAGGGATCTCAAATATTGTTACAAACAAACAAAACTTATTTCTGTCTTATCAATGGACCGAATGTGCCTAAGGCGCCGGCCACACAGAAAAGACGCAAGACACGGACCCGTCGCAGTCGCGGCGCCCGTTTAATCTACTTTCATACAAAATGTATGCAGCCGTCGCGACGTAAAACATACAGAAAAGACGGGACGCCGACACGACGCTTTCTCGTCGGCGCCCTATTGGAAAACATACAGAAAGGACAGGACGCGGGCCTGCTTAGGCGCCAGCGGGGGAGCGGAAAGGACGCGGAGAGCAGGTCTCTTAAAACGTAGTGATTAAGTACTCTGTGGCCGGGAAAAGCCCAGTGTGCACCGACCGTCACGCCCGTTCCTTGTCTTTTCTATATGTTTTAACGGCGCCCTGTCTGCGACGGGTCCGAGCCCCGTCTTCGTCTTACGTCTTTTCTGTGTGGCCCGCGCCTAATGCATTGTTTTAGGCGCGGGTCCGAGCCCCGTCTTCGTCTTACGTCTTTTCTGTGTGGCCCGCGCCTAATGCATTGTTTTAGGCGCGGGCCACACAGAAAAGACGTAAGACGAAGACGGGGTTCGGACCCGTCGCAGACAGGGCGCCGTTAAAACATATAGAAAAGACAAGGAACGGGCGTGACGGTCGGTGCACACTGGGCTTTTCCCGGCCACAGAGTACTTAATCACTACGTTTTAAGAGACCTGCTCTCCGCGTCCTTTTCGCTCCCCCGCTGGCGCCTACGCAGGCCCGCGTCCTGTCCTTTCTGTATGTTTTACAATAGGGCGCCGACGAGAAAACGTCGTGTCGGGCGTCCCGTCTTTTCTGTATGTTTTACGTCGCGACGGCTGCATACATTTTGTATGAAAGTAGATTAAACGGGCGCCGCGACTGCGACGGGTCCGTGTCTTGCGTCTTTTCTGTGTGGCCCGCGCCTTAGTGGTCTCAAACCACCTTCATTATTGCCGTTATTGCCCTTCAAATGAAACCATTTTGAGGCATATTATGGTTTCAGAGTCTATGAAAGACATCCGTACAAACATTTTTTATGTTTTTTTTTATATATGTATAAATATAGGTTTTGACGTTTATAATTAATAATACAATTCGTTTCCCAGGTGGTGTCAAATCGGGATACGCAAGAGACGTTACTATGTGCAGCGTTCGTGTTTGAAGTGTCGAACAGCGAACACGGGGCGCAGCACCATATCTACCGCCTCGTCAAAGACTGAGCGCCCTAGCGCGGCTTGCGGAGCCCTAGCAGCCTTAGGACCCCTACGGGACCCCTGCCAGCCCCTGAGCTCTACGGTACCCTCATCTGTTTATACTTGTACAGTACACAGTGAATGATCAGTTTCGTAGCAATATAGTGATTTTACTATCTGAACATTATGAAGTGGTGTGACAGTCAAGGAAATGGTGGATTTAGTTCTCAACAGTGATTATTTATCTGGTATTTGTATAGGAAACCAGTAGTTTACTAAATATTATTAAAATACTCTCTGGGTAAGGTTAAATTAACTAGGTGTCAGTACTGTGAGATACTGTGAGAATTAAAGTCCTATGCAACGTATAATACTGGTTTCTTATACAAACATCCACATTATGTTATTAAAATGGTCGAAATGTTCTTAACATTTGAACTCTAAAGTGTAGAATTTTTGATTACACATAGTGAATCCTCTCAATAATTTTGTGACGGATCACAATACCTTAAAATCAAGTTTGTGCTGAATAATTATTTAGTTACACGTTTGGGAAAAAAAAGATAAAAGTTATTAAATAGCCGAGTGTCATTCGTAAAAGTGAATTAGTGTTTAAAACTATGTTTGATGGACAACTCTATATGAGAGAATTGTGTATTGGGGTGACGCAAGCCTGATCAGTCTCTAAACAGACGTTTGGACCTTTTTGCTTTAACTATGTTAGTATCGAGCTCCGAAGACGTAGACAGAGTATACTATAGTATAGATGAATTGTTATGTTCCGTCTCAATCGTTTAATGAGACTTATACGTTGTACACGTTATAAAATGAAAAATAATGTGATGACGTGTTCACACTCTGTTTAAAGTAAAAAGACGGCAGTTGACATTTGTAGAACTCCCATAATAATATCACTCATAATTTAAATGTCTCAGCTACCCTCAAAACATTATTTTTCGTCACTTAATATTGCGTTTAAATTGTAAATTTAGAACTTTTTATAGCGTTTTCTTTTGTATGTAAGAGCACGCCCAACGTTCCTCGCTCTATGGTATTCAGTGTGTACGTACGGAGCTCCTTTTGACAGTTCTCACTCGGTCTTCACATAATAGAAACCTGAAAATATCGTTATTAGTGTAATGCGAATCTAACATAGAAAAATGTGATCTGAAAATTACGCTACAAGTATTTTTGTAAATGAAAATTTATGTATAGCTCAATTTTGAATAACGTAGTTAACACTCGTTGGTCATCTTACCCATTGAGGGTAGTTCTCTATTCGTTTTGAACATAGGTATCTTTATATTTTCATATAATTTCCTACTTAACAGTTGAGAAATGATTAGTTATTATGTAATACGGGATAGCCTTCCGTTAGTTGCGTGTAAAATAAAAATAATTCAAAATAAGAAATACATATTGAGTGAATTTTTAAAATGTGCTATTGAAAATGGTTATAAGTGAATTGCTTAAATGAGATTTTTTATAATTTAATATTTGAATATTTTTGAACCTTCTCGAACTACTGATCACGTTAGCGAGGTTATCGACAATAAATTAATGACTCACACAAACAATGTACATATTATATGAGAACCATTTTCAATACTAATTTTAACGATTCGAGATTATAGAAATTGAATACACACAGTGCCTCTAATTATGTTACATTAACATAAATTACTTGAGCGTTTTTAGTCTTTTCACTGTATTGGCAACGTGTGCCATGTGCCACAGTGAAGAGACTAAAACATAGTGTATGATGTCGTCAATCATACTAGTTGGGATAAGTATAGCTTTATTGAGATTTAGTGAAGTCTATCGGTCGGTCGGTACGATTTGTTTTATACATCGCTTTTTGTTTTTAAATTGCCGCTAGTTAATCACGCTCGAAATCATCTTCAAGATTTACCTTTTTGTATTACAACCGACTTGTGTTATTATTATTTAACAAATTTTATCTTATCCTTTACCTAATGTAGTATTTGCTACTTTTTATATATCGTTTATACTTTTTACGTATCGTATGACTTAAGATTTCGAGTTGCCTTTTTGCGATTTTCGTTTAGATATTGTGGCAACTATGTTATTTTCCTTTTTATACTTTTAAGCGATTTTGAAGTGCTTTGAGAGTATCGTACGAGTATTTTGAATTAAGTTTTTTTTTTATTAAGAGAGCATTTTCATGAAACGTTGTTTTGCCACAAGGGTCTCCGCCACAATAAATAGTTGTAATGTAATTAGAACATATTGTAAATATATTAAAACACTAAGTGTTCATGTGTCGACTATGTTAATATTTTGAAGTAAATTGTATCATATACATACGAGGTAATGAAGTAATGGCTACTTGAAATAATTATATACACGAATTCCCACAGATCAAGCACGATAAGAGTTATGTTGATAATTGATATGAGTGTTATTATGCCATGCCAATAAGAATCTACGAGTATATAAATTATCGATGTCTTTCCAATTATGATACCAATTATGTTTAATTTTATCATTCTTGATAAACTGATAAATTGGAGTTTCAAGAACAAGATAAGCTTCAATCTCTTGCATCTAAAATTTAACCTATCGTACTGACATATATAAATAATATTTGGCTAGCTAATGAAATATCGATTTATATAATGTATTATTGAAATTTGTACGTCCATGTTATTTAAAATATTTTAGTAAAGAAAGCAGACAGACCTTTATATAGTTTCATGTTGAGTGTATTGTGAACTTTGTATATTAAAATTTATACTTATTTGTTTACTCTTTAAATATTGTTAAACTATAACTTGTATTTATATTGTACATATTAACATCTAGCGTAACATAATTATTATATAACTTTTCAATAGTGATTTGACAGTTATCTGTTAACTTCAGTATAATAACATTTTAATTCTTTCACACGTAACGATATATGTGCGATTCGATCTGCATCTAAAACATTTGCATAAGAATAATAATATTCACAGATACTTCAAAAGCGCAATATGTCCATGTATTGAACGCGCTACCTTAAGTTTTAATTAATAATTAATTTCAATCTTAAGCTTAACTTGAGAAAAATTCACAGAAGATATTGAATCGCTATTATATACAGTTTACGTGTGAAGTAAATATATATTTATATAAAATATACAATCATATTATTTCTTAATGTCTTATCGTGCTTGGCCTGTCCGCCTCTTGTTTGCTATATTTGTTTTGTATCCCCGCTCTTCCGTTCGTTCATTCATTCATTCATTCATCCTTGGCAGCTACTCTCCTGCGCGCTCACCTTTTGTGTCTTCAAAATTTTGTAACGGACATATTTAGTTTTTTATTACGTGTCGTGCAAATATTACAACTGCGTCTCTTAATACAACAGACGGATCCATTATTTAATATATTACCGCTTTCATTTTGAGACATACTTTGTTGGAAATTGAGTCAATTGTTAAAAATACTTACAAATTGAAATCTTTAGTTTAACTATTACAATACTTTTAATGTTTTAAAGCAAATATAGGTAACATCCCTGTTCCATCAAGATTTCTAATATAAAACCTATATTTTCTTCCGTTTCAATTACACTGAATTATCTCTCACCATTTGCCCTTCTTATAAATTAATGCAACATGCTGTATTTTATTCGTTAATTATACTTTCATACAACTTTTACTTGTTTTGATGTCTATCTATATCTGTGATTTGATGAGAACTTTGGAACAACTTTCAAAAGCTTAAGCGACGCTATTCGATCGCTATTAAGGCTATTTTGTTCAATTTTATCATTAAGGTGAATTAATTAGGGTGAAGTTTATAAAAGCTTTATAAGGGACGTAGTTGTAATAACTGCATGTATATACGTTGGTCCGTCACTCGCTCAGCTGGTCGCTCCCTCCCCAAGTACAAAGCGGGACAACTATACATAAGTGTCAAGTGGCAATGATTTGATCTCTCTTTTAGTCAAATATTTTTAGGGCCCCTCTGTGCGCGACCCGAGCGCCTAACTTTATGTGCATTAAATAGTTTTAGTATCGAGACACGCGGTAGGAAAATATTATCTTAGATAATAATATTAATAAGAGATTTTTTTGTATTTATTTCATAGATTTATATTAGATAATTTGTAAAGCAGATACTTTTAAGAGTTTTTTTTTTTACAATATGGCGATGGTCGTTAACAAATCATAGATAGTTGTCAGATGTCTAGTACTTAAGGGAGAGAAACTTAATTTTTGTCGCTATAGTTTTCTTTGGCGGAGTTGACTCGTACAATTGGCTACCGGCATGTGTTACTCGATGGCGTATTGCGAATGGGATCTGCTACGTTGTGATTTTATTTAATGTTATAATAATGTACTCAAGTGAGATTAATTCGACTGTGTTTGACTCTTGCTCCTTAGTTATCGTGGACCCGTTCAATAAGATTGCTCCGTTCCTTAGACGCAGTTAGAAGTCGGTATTGTGTAAATAAAACAAATTTTTAGTGCATTTCTCTCAGTTGTAGCGTTCTAAGTGAATTATGCTTCTACAAGTGTTTCATATCGACAATCTGCCATATCAATATGAAAATTATTGTCGGGAGGGTTGGAGACAATCATTTGCGTTCCCTCGCTAGATTAATATTATACTGTCTGTTAAAGTCTTCTACTTAAATGGAAGTGAAATATTTTTATTTCTTTTAATATTAACAGCAAATGATTACCTACAATACTATCCGACACGTGTACAGTATTTTAAAGATAATATTACGTTAAAGATTTGTATGAAAATTTAATTATATTGTCTTCTTAAAATTACGTGTTTATTATTTGCCCTTTAAATACCTTAAATGCAATCCAAGAATTATGGATAATGCATTGAAAGATCGAAAATGATTACAGGATTCTATAATAACTTAGGTCCGTGATTCGAAATAGTCAGTCACACCAAATAACACTTTGGTACTTAAAATAATAAAAAAACATATCACAATCTCGGTTTTACCCACGTAGGGTACATATTGCTTAGCTCATCGACTAGATATTGATCTAAAATATTCTAGCGATATCACACAGGTAAAAACCTACTGCGGGGGTATGAGTGTGTAAGCGTTTATCTTGTCTTATACCAATCAAGTTGAAATTTAATATAAGTTAATCATTAAAATGCGATAAATTTGTTAATCATTCAAGATAATGAAATGCGAAATTCGTTAAATATTGTTATTTAGAAGGGATCTCTTCTGAAGGTATGTAGATATTTTATTATATTCAATAGCTTAAGGAGGACTTTAAATTCATAAAGCCTACAAGGCCTTTATACATTTTGAGTCCAAGTAATATTCAAGCAATATGTCATACATTGATGTGAATTTTTGTGCGATGGCGTACCTACTAATATGTATTGTGTGACGGTGGTGTGAATTAGGATTGTTGCGAATATCAGCATCAGCGGATTATCAGCATTGGTTTCAGCATCCGCATCAGCTATTCAAGTCGTGACTTGACCGTTAAGGCGGGGCTTAGCTATAACGGCGGGGGTTTTTGACCAATCAAAGATCATAAAATTGTCAGTCATCCTCCACTTCACTTGTTCGCTCGAATGATAAGTAACACAAATTTGACTCATTTTAACGCAGACATTGCCCGTGTTACTGAATCGTTTAAAATAATATATTTAGTAAATAATAATAATAATATATTTAGTAAATAATAATATTTAGTTTTATGCCTCCGCCATTAAAAAGTGAAGAATAGAAATATTTTACATTAGTAAATAAAGATACCTAACGCAAAGAGTAATATTTGTATTAAGCTTTGCACCGTTATTTCAAGCCTAAATAAACTATTTAAGAATCGCGTATTTGATTTCCGGTAACGCGTCGGTGGTATCCTGGCCTTGAAATATTGATTTCTCGTATATCATTACTTCTTAGACTTTGATTTTTGTTAGCGACATTATCAAATCGTATAATAATATGGGGTGCGTTTTTTTTTCAAAATCAACGGGTTAGATTCTTGCTGTGAAATATTGATTTTTCGTATGTCATTAATTCCCCGAATTCGATCCTTCTTCGGGACACTATCGAATGGTGTAATAATACAGGATGTGTTATTTTTTTCTAAAAATATCTAATATAAAATAAAACAGTTCGATTATTGGTTTGAAATATTGAATTTTCAGAAATGTAATGGTGCAGTTTTAGTTTCATAAAAATCGGCCCCGAGACTCCTTTCAGCATTTTTCGCTATTCCTCGTAGTTTCGGATTTGGCTATCCACGCACACTTGGAAAATTCACCCGACTCTAGGTACAAAACATTCTGGCCTACAGTAATGTATACTGCAAACAAAGGCTAAAAATGCTTTAAAGTAATTTTCAGGATATCATCACATTTGACATGGCTGAACAGTGTACACCAGGTGATAACAGACAAATCTCAAATAGTTTATTTAGGCTTCAAATACCTGTTCAAAGCTTAATATCAGCGTTTTACCAACCAATAAAACGCTTACTAAGCGATAACCTTATTTGAAGCCTTTCTAACCCTGCCTGGTGAAAACATTTGTTTAATATTTGAGATCCAGTGAAGTAATGCGTCAACTCTAATCTTCCTGCGCACACGGCGCCACCTGGTCTACAGCTAGAGAACTAAAATGGTGGGGGGAACCAATGAGAATTCGAGGATTAAACCGATACGTTACCGGAAGTCAAATATGCTAACAATATATTTATATTGTAGTTTATTTAGGCTTCAAATAAGGTAAGCGTTTTATAGGTAGGTAAAATGCTGATAAACAGGATTATTCTCGCAAAGGTCGAACTAGTACCTCATTAAAAAATCACTTGAAGGATAAACATCCAGAAGAGCATACCTGTTTTTTAAGGCTGCGGGAATAGCTGAAGGTAAATTTTCCGAGTTTTTTTTTTAATTTCATTGAATTTAACTTTATAGCCTTTTATAGCATTAAACAACTTTAATACTCATAACCTTGCGGGATTGTGTATGATCTTACGTTGTAGACTAGGTAGGCTAAATGAATTAGTATTTAATTTTGTATTGTGTTTATGGCGTATATTAAAAAGCCCCGGCTTCGCACAAATAGGTATATGATATAACACAAATAAAACTTAAATTTAAAATTTAAAAAGCCCTCCGACTCAAAAAAAACATTAAAAGTCTGAATAGGTAAAAAGTGAAAAGTTATAACATAAACCTTTAAAAGTCATAAATAATATGAATATTATAAATATATTATTTAAATGAAAACTTTGTCCTGTAGAGGGACCATTATCACTTTTACCAACAATTTCATAGTTTCAATTTCATGTTTTAATAAAATCAGCATCAGCTGATATTAATTTCAAAAATCAGCATCAGCATCAGCAACAACTCTAGTGTGAATCAGTATCCGTAAAATATAGAACAAACAATTTTTATAATCAACAACAAGTTAAAAACACACCATTACCGATCAATACAACGACGGAGTCCCTTCGTCCACTTTGGTAACTAAAGTTACGTAACCAGTTACAAGAGAAGATTTTTCTTTCGCTGTTTGGTACCTAGTTGTGAAAGGAGAATTATTTTTCCATTTTCGTAGATCAAATTATTTCCATCCCTTCGTCCACTTTGGTAACTAACATTACCCATAGTGATGTTAAATATAGGTACTTACTTTATGAGAATAAAGTCCGATTTACACGTATTAAGTAGATAACTAAATTTTAAGTAAATTAATACGTGTAAACGGACAATTTAGTAATTTTTTAATTAAAATTTAGTTATCTACTTAATACGTGTAAACCGGACTTAATCGCTGTACCAAACTACAATGTCCACGAAAAGGCTGTCCTGGTTGGCCTGATGACCTACATTCATATAACCAGATTTTTTGCATAATTTTAAGTGAGCGATGGAAGGTACACGATTTCATTACTGATAATACAATAAATCAATTAATTTATATACTAAATATCTTAATACTGTATTTACAGTCCACTTCTTGTTATTTGCAGTTACAGTAGGTATTTGAACTTTGGTTTAGAATCCTTTTTACGCGTTGGTTGTTTTTCGCGCGTATCTTGTATGTATTTAAGTATGTATGCATGTAATATTCTTTAATACGTCGTATCTTCCAAACTGCTGTACGGATTTATATAATTAAGATATCGTTGGATTCGTCTTGATAACGCAAGTATTAGATAAGTGAAATAAAAAAAAAACTAATATGGTGGCTGCGAGATGCCATTGTTTGAAGTATCAAAATAGAAAACTAATCAAATACCTAATGCAATATGGGTATCAAATTAATGAGCTCATCATAAGGATTTCAAAAAGGTATATCATGATAGCTTTTTTGATAGCAGGGGGTTTTACTAATTTTTAAATTTATACTAGTTTCATAAATGATTATTCTTAACTAAAGCTAGATACATAATTGACGTTATTTTTAGATGGCGGAATGTATGAAGGTGGCCGTCTTCGGATTGACATTGATATTTACTTTATTTTCTTTTGGACAATGTGGTAAGTGATTTTTTTTTCTGTTCCTATACCTAAAGTGAATACTTAGATATAGGTACTCACTCTGTAGTAAAAATTATGGAGTTATACATTTTACAAACAACTAACTTGATGGACGAAGGGGACGAGGACGACCAAAGAAAATTGGCTGGATTGTGTGAGAGATGACATGAAAGATAGAGATTGTAAGTGAAGGCCGCAATTATACTTGTAAGTTGCTTCCGTAAAAACGTAAGTAACTTTCGGAAGAATACATAAGTACCTATTAAGAAATTACGATAAGCTACGTACAAAGTGTGTTTACTTGCGAATTTACGGTAAGTTAATCACGTAACTTGCATGTGTAAAACTTACAAATGTAATTGCGGCCTTTGATGATAGCTGATAGGGAAGTATGGAAGGGAAAAAATTGCGCCGACCCCAAATAAAATTGGGAAATTGGCAGGATGATGATGATGGCACCTAAGGATGACACTTAACATAACTAAGCGTCGGATATTCTTCCAGATATTCCTTGCAGTGCCAGAGACTGGGGTATCGATGGTCGTTCAATCCTATGCGTGTGCAACGCGACCTACTGTGACACCATCTCCCGCGAGAACCCAACGCCAGGCACCTTCGTCGTTTACACTTCTAGTTTTGTTAGTATGAGTTTTGTACTGATTACCTATCCCTTTTAATTAAGTACATAATTATGTCATATGCTAAAAAAGGTTAAGGTTAAGGTTATTTTTCTCGGCAGTTTATTCTCCCTTGCTGTTTATATTTTTCTCATTGTTTAACAAGATTTCTCAGTCTGAAAGAACTTAAGATCAGAATAATAAAATCATCAACCTTTCTGAGTCTCACGAGTCACGTCTGTGAGCAAGCAAAAGCTTTAAATTGACTTTATCGAAAGCATTTAAAGTCAGGTCGTTGGAAATTTCAAGATTCCACGCTTAAGATACTATGCCACTTCTAATCCTTCCGAAAGCTATCCAGTTATAACTCTTTGAAACTTTTATCTATTGTGCCTCTATTTTCTTTATTTATTCAGGCTGGAAAGCGTTTCGAAAAAAGTTACGGTGTGATACAAATAGACGAAGTTAATCCGGAGAACCCTATACCGGAGAATCTGGAAACGGAAGATGAGCAGGACACCGACAACGACGAACCAAGTCAAAACGGAAGTAAGATTGTTTTTTTTTCACACAAATAAGTTAATGCTTGACCACAATACCACCTGATGGTAAGTGGAGATGTGGTCCAAGGTCGTTAGCACATTTACTTAGTAAAAGCCTATTCACTTATGATTATTTATTAACTTATTCACTGTTTTGCTTATTAGATATTAACGCTAGCGCTTTACCGGCGTTTTCCTGAATAATAAGTACAATATATCTTAATCCAGATCATGGTCCACTGTGGTAAACATGATATATCCATTCAGTACTTTTTGCGTAAGAGTAACAAACATCAGGACAAAATTTCGCATTTATAATATTAGTAGGTATAGAAAGGTATACTGGTATTAGTGTCTTCGGAAAAGTTACGCGACTCGTTTGTAGCCCTGCTACACTACACTAGGATTCCGTGTCATGACTGTCATGAGTGCATCACACAGAGACAAGTAAACTAACAGCCAGATGGAGAACAGACATTTAAAAGCACAAAATTTCTGCCTCGCTGGAAATCGAATACGGGACACATCAAACGCTAGCTCAACACTGCAAACATTGCGGCAGGGTCACTACACTGCTTTCTCTCATTTTTGGCCGGCAACGCATCAGTGATGCCTTTGGTAACGCTGGTGTCTATGAGCGACGATAGCCACCTACCACCAGGTACCAACAATCGTCAGCTCATACGTTGGCTATTTCCATTAAAAAAAAAACTATATCTGAACTGCAGCATTTTTTTTATGAATTTGATTATAATTTGAAAATGTTCATTTGTTATCTCAGTAGGTAATATATATTTTTTTTATTAAGCAAAATTTTTTTTCAGCATCAATTTGGAGCAAAGTATTCTTGCGAGTGTTCGATATAAGGAGATATCAATATATTGAAGGGTTCGGTGGGTCTGTAACGGACGCGGCTTCTATCAACTGGCGCAAGCTTTCAGATCGAACACAGATCAACTTTATTGAGTGAGTTTATGCGTTTAATAGTATTAAATATTTCAGTAGTTAACTTCAACTAAGACAATCCTCTATCGGCTATCCTTATTGGTTGCTGGCCTAAGGCCTAAGCAGTGAGGTGTCCTGAGCTTGCCTTTTATACCGAGGAGATTTCTTTCACATTTCTTTAAATATGTAAGTGGCAAGTGTTATCACTGATAATTAACACATTATTTTGATTTTACAGACATTTGTGATCGATAAGTGTTTGTTCTCGGTTCGTGGGTATGTTTGTGTGATGTGTCCTTGGCGTCAGCAATACCTAAGTGCTCCTATTAATATGCAGTCTGATACCTTTTCCAAAAAATGTATTTATGAAACTGTAACAACATTATGTGGTCTTTCCCCAGTTCGTACTTCGGTAAAGAGGGTTTGGAGTACAACTTGATTAGGGTTCCTATCGGAGGCGCTGACTTCTCTACACATCCCTATACTTACAACGAGCTTCCATGGAACGACGGTGCCCTTAGCAACTTTTCTCTCACTAAAGAAGATTATTTTTATAAGGTGACCATTTAAATTATTAGAAATCAAAGTGTTGATGATCCACCTAATGGTAAGTGGCTATCGTCACCCATGGACATCAGCGACACCAAACGCATCACTGATACCTTGCCGGATAAGAAAAAGAAAGAAAAAACTGACTCAAGCCCCCAGCCGGAACACGACGAATCGTTTTGAGGCTGACTTATGCTCAAGGGTGGTAGCTATCCAGGCGAACCCAATGAAGAAATAATGTTAGTGATTATGATATAAATCTATTAAAATCAATATTACCAATATAATCTCTCCGAGGGGCCGTACCACCATCGGGCCGGATTTAGTCGCATCTTACGACACCCATTTGGCGTGGGATTGGGTTTAGTATCGCTCCAATACGGCAAAAACTGCTAACACTTTCGCGTAGTCGTAAGGTTAATCTACCAACCTGTACTAGTGGCTGACGAGAAATAAATAAGCTGGAAAAATTATTTACCTTCGTCAGGATGAACATACCATATACCATATAGGCCATATACGATCATATGTACTTGATCAAGCGTCAAGCGGACTTGACGCGACATCCAGTATACTTGATCGTGTATGACCACGGTAAGCTATCTGGCCATATAGTTATTTCATGCATGCAAAGTGCATAGTGCATACTTTATCAAGTACACATGATCGTATATGGCCTCAATAATATGCCTGAACTAAAGACACAGTAGGACAAATAGGTTTATTTGTCTAGCTGCCGATGATAAAGATGGCGGAGCGAGCAGCTACGAGTGAGATCAAGGTGACGGCGAGCACGTGGTCGCCGCCGGTGTGGATGAAGACCAACGAACGCATCACCGGCTTCGGACAGCTCAAGCCGGAGTTCTATCAGGCCTACGCTGACTATCATCTACGGTTTGTGGACTATCGACCCAACTCGAGTCACTAACGGTAATTTAAATCGCTCCTTAGTACAGAATTTGTGTGGTGATTCTTTACTAACGGCCTTATCACACTGACGGTTATACTGACTGGTGACTGAAACCGCCAGTGTGATAAGGCCCTTAGGAGCGATTAAAGTAACCGTTAGTGACTTGAGTTGGGGCGTATTACTTGAAACTAAATGATTAGTTTCAGGAACCGTCGGTTCTGCTAATACTTACTGCATTATTTAGACGACTTATTTGGTAAACAAACTTAGTAACTAGGTAGTAATAGGAACACTTTTATTTTATAGTTTAACAATTTATTCTTCAAACACAACTTCGTATCCCTAGCAAAAGCGCGGGAAGTGCGAGCTGTCAAACTCTCGCTAGGGATGGAAACGTATCCCCGCGAGCGTAGTGTTGTTCATTGTCCGTCATAGCGGTACTCCGTCTAACAGTTCGGCCATCCTACAAATCCTTCGGCCCCGAAGGATCCTCTTGTCAGTGTAGGCTCCCGGCAGCAACCTTCACAACAGCAGCTGCATTCTCTGGTAGTTACAGCCCCCGACGGCAATATTTTAACAATTGATCATGTCATCAGTCATCATGCATTAATTATGAAAGCTAACCCAGCATTAGTAAAATCGTGCCACATGCAAGATTGTTAAAATCATGCCCCATACGATCATAAATCGAAATCGAAATAAACGGCCGATTGTACTTATTAGCCCCAAACGGCATTTACCACGGTAGAGGTAAGCATGAGCCCCAAAAGGCACAGATATTTGCCCCTCATCGGCACTCTCAGCATTCTGGTTTCATTACGGCCCCATCGGCATTCTAGAACATTAGCCCTTTACGGCATTCTAGAACATTGGCCCCTCACGGCGTTCTAGTACATTGGCCCCTCACGGCATTTAAACATGTAGCCCCTTACGGCAATCTAGAACATTAGCCCCTCACGGCGTTCTATTACATTGGCCCCTCACGGCATTTAAACATCTAGCCCCTTACGGCAATCTAGAACATTGGCCCCTCACGGCGTTCTAGTACATTGGCCCCTCACGGCATTTAAACATGTAGCCCCTTACGGCAATCTAGAACATTGGCCCCTCACGGCGTTCTAGTACATTGGCCCCTCACGGCATTTAAACATCTAGCCCCTTACGGCAATCTAGAACATTGGCCCCTCACGGCGTTCTAGTACATTGGCCCCTCACGGCATTTAAACATGTAGCCCCTTACGGCAATCTAGAACATTAGCCCCTCACGGCGTTCTAGTACATTGGCCCCTCACGGCATTTAAACATGTAGCCCCTTACGGCAATCTAGAACATTAGCCCCTCACGGCGTTTTAGTAAATTGGCCCCTCACGGCATTTAAACATGTAGCCCCTTACGGCAATCTATAACATTAGCCCCTCACGGCGTTCTAGTACATTGGCCCCTCACGGCATTTAAACATCTAGCCCCTTACGGCAATCTAGAACATTGGCCCCTCACGGCGTTCTAGTACATTGGCCCCTCACGGCATTTAAACATGTAGCCCCTTACGGCAATCTAGAACATTAGCCCCTCACGGCGTTCTATTACATTGGCCCCTCACGGCATTTAAACATCTAGCCCCTTACGGCAATCTAGAACATTGGCCCCTCACGGCGTTCTAGTACATTGGCCCCTCACGGCATTTAAACATGTAGCCCCTTACGGCAATCTAGAACATTAGCCCCTCACGGCGTTCTAGTATATTGGCCCCACACGGCATTTAAACATCTAGCCCCTTTCGGCAATCTAGAACATTGGCCCCTCACGGCATTTAAACATGTAGCCCCTTACGGCAATCTAGAACATTAGCCCCTCACGGCGTTCTAGTACATTGTCCCCTAACGGCATTATACATCTAGCCCCTTACGGCATTTAAACAATCATTGTACTGTTATGGATACTGGATAGTCTTGTATGTTTTTTTTTATTAATGTTTTTTTTTTTGCACAAAATCATTCCACCATGTCGTCCTCGTCAGACGTACTTTCACATCTATGATGCCATAATTTTATCTTGTCTCGGGCTACTATATTTTGTAAGCTTTCTTGCCCCTTTCGGCCGAAGTAACTTGATATTAAACATTCCACTACATTTTCACCCCAAATAATCACATCATTAATAGACTTCAGCACAGTCATGAATAACTGGGGCCAGAATCTTATTCATGGCTCTTTGAAAAATTGCAGGAACATTACACAACTCAAAACTCATCATCCAATACTAGTAATGGTCATCCCAGTACACTATCTAGAGTTCTCCACAATCTTAATTTGATGGTACCCGTTCACCAAGTCCAAATAACAAAACATCAATTGACCTGTCAGTCGATCCAATAAATCCTGAATAATCGGTAGGGGATATCTCTCCTTTTCTATTATTTTATTCCGAGCTCTATAGTCCACGTACAATAATACAATAATCTCCCTTTTTTTATCTTAATTAAAAAATACAAGACTCAATAACATTTCTCAACAATCCCTGCCTTCAATAAATTATTAACAATTTTCTAAACTATTTCTCTTTCATGAAATCCTTTATGGCTTATATTATAATTTATTACCTTATCTTCTGTGAGTCTAATTGTCATCTCAATATTACAATTTCCCAGAATTTCGTTTCCAACATTCTTCTAATGTGTGTCCTTTCATTTTACAAAATGAACAATACTTGTCCTGATTTTTCTTTTTATAACAACTTGCTTCATTGTGGCCAGATTTCTCACAAAATGAGCACCTTCTCTGAACCTCCCTCTCTTTCTTTCCATATAAACAATTAAAAGCTTTATGCCCTTTCTTACCACATTCTAAGCATTTAATAATTTTATTTGTGCTGATCTTGGTTGCCCTAGTGACATCATTGGTTGAATTCATAAAACTGGCCAAAAACTTCAGCAATGAAGTGGTATCCTGACAACCAGCTGACAAAGCCCCCACTTCCATAAGCTTATCACCCATTGTACCGATGATAGCTTGAGTAATGATATCATCGCTAAGCTGGCATGACATGCCAATGCCAAGTTTATTATAATAGAATTCTATAGGGTTTTCATTTGGTAGCCTCATCTTATTTACAAGTTCTCTGATCTGTGCTAGTTTATTTTTTGTGAATGGAAAAGCTCTGATTAATTTGTCTCTCCATTCAGCCCAACTAAATTCATATGATGCCTGCTGTTCATACCACTCCTTCGCATAACCCCGTAACTTAGATGTACAGTTACAAATTAATGTCTGTCCATCCCATCCATGCATTTTGGATATGCCTTCCAAATTTCTTATCCAATGCTCTATTGAAATGGAAGATTTCTGAGGATCAAACTCAGGGATGAAATCATTTCTCCCCACATATCGCACTGATGGCACAGAAACATCTACGGTGTTTTCTCCGGGATAATTTTCCTTATTACTCATTTCCTTCACAAGGCTCTCCAATGCATCAATACGACTTTTATTTCTTTTCATTTGCTTTCTATATTTTTTTCTCTTATGAGAATCTTGTTCACTCGCTGAACTTGAGCTACTGCTACTGGAAGACCTTTGCCTCCTCTTATGTTTGCCCATGTTAATGTCTTTTATTTAAACTAACTTCAAATCAATTTATTATATATACACTATTATGCACAGTTAAGTCTACTTATTAGCGTCTTTCCACTATTTATTTCTTATAATTAGTAATGTTTTTTCAGTATTGCACAATATTTCTTATAATTAGAAGTGTCTTTTCACTATAGCCCAATTTATTAATTTGGTAAGTAAATTATTAGTTATAGTAAGTAAATTTAATTAAACAGTTTGTAATCACAATAGTCTGATTATCTACAATGAAATTTCACCATGAAACTATTAACGATATGAATGTCTCCGTAAGTTATTATTTTTCCCACCATTAAGTTGTATTACACTGTCAGTTCATTAAAAGTTAATAATTTAGCACAACATGGAATAAGCTCACCAAATTTTCATGCAGCATGCCATGCACATTAGATATGTACAAGCCAATTTAGTTCCAATTGCTTGGTCTTGGTGCACCATACACAACACATCAATCACACAAAATAAACTTGTCGACACTTGTTGAAAATTATTCAAGATCAAACAAAACTGCGTTTTTATATAAAAACTCCATGCAAAGTTAAATGTAAGTAGCACTAGCACAAAATAAAGTTAGTTATATCAATTTAAGCACAATTACGGTGTTCATTAGCAGTAACAAAAGATAAAACTTTGTAAGCGTCTTTATCGCATTATGTTAGTAAGTTAGTACAGCAATTTCACGGTACATATTCTGACAATATTACTCGTATTTTGAGTAATTTTCTTCGCCAAACTTTAAATTATACTTAAGCACGTGAGATCCACTTCTGAAAACTAATAGGAACACTTTTATTTTATAGTTTAACAATTTATTCTTCAAACACAACTTCGTATCCCTAGCAAAAGCGCGGGAAGTGCGAGCTGTCAAACTCTCGCTAGGGATGGAAACGTATCCCCGCGAGCGTAGTGTTGTTCATTGTCCGTCATAGCGGTACTCCGTCTAACAGTAGGTACTACTTTTTATGGAAATAATAATTTAAATTGATTTTAAAAAATAATTCATGGTGAATAGTATTTTTGGTGAGTAGTAGTTTTGGCATTAATGTTTAGTCGTCTTTAAATTATTATGATTTTATGTATGCTTTATTTTTAAATTACTAATAAAGATAAAAGGACAGTGTAAGTTTGCTTGCTAAATAGGACTCGACGTAAAAACGGAGTAGATGTGCAAGGGCGTGTCCAAGAAGCGATCTCACTCATTCACAAATTTTTACGAATACTTAATTAACGACCCTGTAGTCTAGTTGGTAGCGACCTGCGAAGCGAGCGGTCCCGGGTTTGATTCCCGGCCGAAGCAGATATTTATGTGACAGATAAATATTTGTACTCGGGTCATGGGTGGGTTCGTCCATGCCACCCGCGACACAGGTAAAAACCTACTGCAAGGGCAGAAAACATTTTTAGTATAATACGGGTACTCACGATATACAGCATGAAATCGAATCGGACTGAAATATTTCAGGGGGGCACTCATCTCGCGATTCTCAGCCCGAATATGTAAAAAAAAATATGGCCTTAATTTTTAAGCAAATTATCCTTTAAAATACAGTAATCATAGACACCGTGGTCGAGCAAGCATCGACCTTATTTTACGATACATTAATGAATTTCGCAATGCTTTGTATTCCCCGCTATTAACGAAGTTAGGTTTTATGGCACCGCCGCGATCATGCCGCCAAAGGTACCGCCACGCCACATAATACGCCGCGCCGGCGTTTACAAAGGTAAACGCCGCCTTTCGGCTTTTCGTAAAAGCCGCACCGCCCGCACCGCACGCTTCGACGCTGTCCCGCCCCCTGCGTCTTGCCGTGCGAAAGCAATGTACAGTTGTACACAAACAGTCGTACCGTCGCGTGTCGTGAGCGCAGCAGTGCGTGCGATATTAATTACTGGTATTGCGATTTATTTATTTGTTAAAGAAGTTGTGTAACAACCGTTTTAGTGTCACACGTCAGTGTGTAGACCAGTGTTTTAAACAACTGTTTATTAAGTTCGTACTGACGGAAGATTTGATAGTGCATCATTAATGATTTATTAGGTATTTTAACAAGTGTGGTGGATGAAATGTTAGACGATGTGCCGTTAATTTATCACAGAAATATGTGTTATCAACACGACGTAGCGCCTGCACACTATCTGGTCCGAGTCTGTGAGTTTTTAAATACCATTTCCAATTTTTAAAGTATGCCAGAAATAATCAATTTTGTATTAAATGTTTGGCTATTTTATGTTAGATATTTGCTTAATAGGTAGATACCTAAATTTTTTGCGTCCTAACCCAGGGTTTAAGAATTTAAGGGAAAACGAATCATAGGTCATTCACCTAGATTGCGAGGGCGACGCGCTGCTAGGGCGTCCATACGTTTTGAGATTTTTCGTATTTAGTTTGATATTATTATCTCTGTGATTTATGAGTGTTTTAGTTTATTTCTTTGTTTATTCGGGATCTCATCGCGAGCCAAACATCCCTTAAAAAAATTCCCACGAATTAAAATGCTACCCTGTATATTTTATTTTATACGCCGATATTTCAACCTGTTAAGAGTTTCTCCGCGCCACCGCAGTCTAGCCGTGACCGCGATCTCTGTAACTGGGTCGAAATATCGGCGTATAAAATAAAATATATATCGTGAGTACCCGTATTATACTAAAAATGTCTACTGCAAGGGTATGCACTATGCATGTGAAAGCGTTTATTTATTTCATTACAGATTTATCGAAGAGTACAAAAGGGCTGAGGTAGACATCTGGGCCGTCACGACCACAAACGAACCGATCAACGGAGTTGTTCCGTTTGTGAGATTCAACTCCCTCGGCTGGTTTCCAAGCGATATGGTAATTCATTTACATTTTATTGCATTAAAAGAAACTGTTTATCACCGGGATCGCCCTGAAAACCAGTGGTCGTAGTTTTACTGCGGCCATTGCTGAGTGCGGTCCCTTTTCATACAGTTTGACTGCAACACAATACTATCATAGTGGTTTAAGTTTATTTTTTATTTTATTTTATTTTTCTTTTCCTTGTTGTTGCAGCATCTTATGAAATAAAAATATTCTATTCTATTCTATCATTCAGTGTTTTTCGCTGTTGTTTTGCAGCTTTCTTGGTGCTTGTTCACACTTGCAACAGCGTATTACAAGTGAATATTGTCGCTGCTATATCAGATATTTTGACACAAATGTAATGAAATTAAGCATATTTTACAAATCGCACACTTAGTGGGCATAAGTCGTATAACTTTGAATTTTAATTATTAATATGACTGGAAAGAGGGACAAAAGCTGCATATGCTCAATTTTTTTACATTTTTATCATTAATCTTGACGGTTTTTTGCAAGAAATCGTAATGTAAATTCCTTCGACTACTTACTGATATTTTAACAATTTTTTGCTCTTGTAAACTTGCAATTTTCATCTTATGCCTTTTTTCCACTGAGGGTACGAAATGTATGTTTGCTAGCAACATAATTTCGCGTTGCTGTAACAATTAACAAGACTGTATTTATGTCATCCTATTTGTTAGATGGGACGAATCACGTTTTAACTTACGTGTAAAAAAAATTAACGCACAATTGCGGTTTTTCCAGGGTAGATGGGTTGCCGAAAACTTGGGCCCAACAATAAAGAATTCCCGCTTCAACAAAACTCTTATCCTGGCCGTTGACGACCAACGGTATCTACTGCCGTTTTATTTACGAGGGGTAACTATTAAAAACTTAAAGTCAAACACGCAAAATGACAAAAAATTTAGGCAAAATTCAAATTCCTAATTCCTACTACTTAATATTATAAATGTGAAAGTTTGTGTGGATTTTTGTTGCTCTTTCACGCAAAAACTACTGAACGGATTTTCATGAAATTTAATACAGAGATAGACCTTGATCTGGAATAATCATTATTATCCCGCAAATGGCAAGAAAAGCCGCGGACAGAGCGCTAGTAAGGGGCCGTTCAAGTATTACGTAAGCACTAAGGGGGGGTGGGGGGGTCTTTGTTTTACTTATTTTGGATGACATGGGGGGTAGGGGAGTCTAGATGATGATTACGTCATCGGTAGTTATTTACTTTTTTACATTTTTTTTGAAATTTTTTTACGTAAGAATGGGGGGAGGGGTAAGAGCTTTGCTTATTTTTGCTGACAAGGGGGATGAGGGGGTAAATAATTGTAATAAATCTGTTTACGTAATATTTGAACGGCCCCTAACTAATATTGTGTATTGATGTTGCAACCCACTGTCCAGGTCTTGTTTTCATAAGTCATAAGTCATAAGTACTTTAATGCATCATGCTACAATAGATAGGTCTTAAATATTTATACATAGTGAGCATGAACCCTGCTAGGGCGTGGCATATTAACAATTTAACAATATTCTATGTCATTTTTACAATATTCTTATTATTTAATTATTAATTATTTCAATAAAATAGTAACAATTATTATTAATTAAAAAATCATACAATTTTAATACAATATAATTTTATAGTTATTTGCAAAGATGTTTTAATATAGATACGTTATGCCCTTAGAAATTAAACGAAAAATCTGTTCCGAAAACAGCTACGACACACGAGCACCAATCAGCACTTGTTAAATTATGTAAAAGGGATAGCATCACTAAAACCATAATAGTGAAAAAGATAGCTAGTGTTTGTCGCTCGCGTCCAATGACTTACGTCACTAATTTTGCACAATAGGGCTACGTTCACAAGGCAATATTTTTCCCGTATACCGTACGTGAGATTTTATCGAATAGACTGTCACTACAGAAGAAAATATATTAAACTGTTCACACGGAGTCTATGCGGGAAAATATCGTGTTCGAGAAATATTTCTTCCCGTATACCATCCGAAGTTGTCTCTGCGGAGGCCCGCGTCTCGAAACGATTTTATCGAATACGACACGTTGTGGGCTGCGGCGCTTATGTTCATGTTGTATCGTTCACACGAACAAACTTGTCTCTGGTATTCGAGACTCGCCCGCGTGCACGCAGTTGTCCTTGACCCTTGTGACGTAGCATGAGGCGGTTATCAAAAGGAAGGAATTTATTTATTTAATTGAAGAATCGTTGGATAATTATAAATACAGAATAGAAATTTAATAAATAGAGGACCAATCTTCAGAAAAGGATGAACCCAATACCTCCTAGGACACTGCTTACGTTTCCGTCTATAAAACCAATATAAAAGTAGTGGATCACGTGGATCCATGATGGCACGCACTAAATAACTGGCTGCTTTTCATTCGATTTTAACGGAACGTTTAAACCGAATAGTTGTCGTGTGAACAACTGTGTGTGACTCGTGTGAAAAAATCGAATCGAATAGACGCTGTGTGAATGTAGCCTAACAATAAAGACTAACAAATTCAGTACAGAACAGTCAGTAGGTATAAAGTACCTAAAAATAAACATAAGGAAGGAAGTTGTAATTTCGAAACTATTTTAAGCAATATTTTGGGATTTCGGTGATGAAATATGAAATATGGTGACACATTTACGAATAAAGTAAATACGCGTACATAAAGGGACCACGACCTTTTTCATGTATATGTCAGCCTAAGCAGTAGGTATGGAGTCTTAGTCATTAACTGATTATATAGCATCTTATTTATTCTGTAGGTGGATAATAAAACCCATTTATTTAAAACATTAATTTATTACAATAAAATCTATGTAAATCTATAATAATATAATAAATCTGAAGAGTTTGTTTGGTTGAATGCACTTTAGTCAATTACATCCTACTAATATTATAAATGTGAATGTTTGGATGTTTGGATGTTTGGATATTTGTCATGCAATCACGCCAAAACGGCTAATCGGATATAGATGAAATTTGGCACACAGATATTTTAATACCTAGAATAAAATATAGGATACTTTTTATCCCGAGATATTGATCTGTTCCCGAGGGAGAAGAAGTAAAATTTATAGGAATAGGAAAACAGTTTTGAAGTTTGTCATCACAGTGACACTCGAAAAGTCAAAATAGCTGATTGAGTTACTAAGTTATAAAATTATTCATTGTTTTTAATATGTTTATTAAGTAACATATAAAAAATTTGCGGTCAGGCACATTGTGATAATTTTTATCATACAATGAAAGCTTTAGTATGCATCGATCTTGTATAAAAATCAAATAAATCAACAAAGCATTTTTTGACGCAAAATTAGGGCTTCTTACACACCAGCGTTACTCGAGCGTTCCTCGCGCCCAGCACTTGATCGATAAGCTATGTAAAAAATAATAATTTTACGTTGAAGAAATACTCGTAGCTTATCAAATTTCTTTTCTAGCTCTGAATATGAGGTGCGATTGAAGTATTTTAATATGTCGTATCAGGTTTAATAAATTGCAAAATATCATCAAATTTTGTTTTTAACATTAGTAAATATCTATAAATTTACTTTATAGCATGAAATATAAATTTTGTTAACCTATTAAGCAAATCATTATTCAAGTGTGTCGGATGAACGCGTAAACTTATAAAGTCCTAGTGTGTCGTCAGCCTACTGTCAAAGTTGCTTAAAAGTCAAAGTTTATTTTTTTGCTATTGTGCGTGCGTTTATGCCAGTGTTTTAGAAGATCACAGTTTTAGATTATGAATAAGATCGTTGGATTGCAATATCACTGAAAAAAAGTCACTGATTTTAGTTGTATGGTTGTTTATAATTATTTTTTAATTGTATACTTGAATATAGTGAGGATGTAATCTGGAGATAAAGAGTGAGCTTCTCAGTCGTAGGGAATAATTGAATCGTGTTTAAATACCCGTATATTAGCTGTTGTTATCGTTAACATTGTCCACATCTTTATCATTATCAATCGTTGTGTGTTTTAGAGACGAAATATCCTCAACGGAATAATTGAAATAACTGAACAATTTTTAAAAATATTTATTGTTCGTAATATTAACACTATAAAATCTGACGCACAGACAAATAGACATTTTTTTATCATGCCACCTGAGTTTGGCGACGTAGTGGCGATGTAATCTTGGTTTATGTACATAAATATGGGATCTATTGTGAAAATAATTTGGTAGTACCCTTGGAAAGGGAATTGGTTCCAAAACCAACATGAAAACTCGAGATTTAAATTGATACAAACTCGAAGGATTTCGTTAGTACCGGATTGTACAGGCATAAAAACTTGAAAAATGATGAAAAAAAATTTTTTTTTAACATTTTTTTTCATAAAGTAAAATGGCTGAGTGGGCTGAAAACTACAGGTCTGATCGGTTTTTCTCGCACAAAAATGGGGGAACAAACGAAATATCTAACAATACAAAAAAGTTCATACATTGTATTTTGCAATAACAGTGGGTACCAACGGGTACAAACAATGGAAGACCAAAACCAAATCGTGGAAGTCTTTCATAGAGTAAAATGGCTGTTAAGGTCGAAAACTACAAGTCTGATCGGTTTTTCTCGCACAAAAATGGGGGTACAAACAAAATTGTCAGCGGTACAAACAACACCACATACAGTTCTTCGGAAAACAAGTGGACACTAACGGGTACAAACGATGGGGAACTAAAAACGACACGTGCAATTCTTTCATAGTGTGCCGAAAACTACATGACTGTGGTATAGGTTTTTCTCGAACAAAAATGGAGGTACAGACGAAATTTTCAACGGTACAAACAAGAGCACATACTGTTCTTCACATTACAAGTAGATACCACCGGGTATCTACTTGGCTCCAAAACCAACATGAAAACTCGAGATTTAAATTGATACAAACTCGAAGGATTTCGTTTGTACCGGATTGTACAGGCATAAAAACTTGAAAAATGATGAAAAAAAATTTTTTTAACATTTTTTTTCATAAAGTAAAATGGCTGAGTGGGCTGAAAACTACAGGTCTGATCGGTTTTTCTCGCACAAAAATGGGGGTACAAACGAAATATCTAACAATACAGAAAAGTTCATACAATGTATTTTGCAATAACAGTGGGTACCAACGGGTACAAACAATGGAAGACCAAAACCAAATCGTGGAAGTCTTTCATAGAGTAAAATGGCTGTTAAGGTCGAAAACTACAAGTCTGACCGGTTTTTCTCGCACAACAATAAGTGTAAAAAACTAAATTTTCAGCGGTACAAACAACATTACATACCATTCTTCGGAAAACAAGAGGGTAAAATGGCTGTTAGGGCCGAAAACTACATGTGTGATAGGTTTTTCTCGAACAAAAATGGGGGTACAAACGAAATTTTCAGCAGTACAAACAAGATCACATACTGTTCTTCACAATAAAAGTAGGTACCACTGGGTACAAACGATGGGAAACCAACACAGACTCATGGAAATCATTTATAGAGAAAAATGTTTGTGAGGGTCGAAAAATATAGGTCTGATGAGTTTTCTCGCAAAACAATGAGGGTACAAACGAAATTTTCAGCGGTACAAACAACACCACATACAGTTCTTCGGCAAACAAATGGGTACTAACGGGTACAAACGATGGGGAACCAACAGCGACACGTGCAATTCCTTCATAGTGTAAAATGGCTGTTAGGGCCGAAAACTACAGGTGTGATAGGTTTTTCTCGAACAAAAATGGAGGTACAAACAAAATTTTCAGCGGTACAAACAAGAGCACATACAGTTTTTCGGAAAACAAGTGGGTACTAACGGGTACTAATAATGGTAATAATTGGATGAAATAAAAAATATTAACTAACAACCTCCAAGGGGCCCTACCACCAGTGGGCCGGATTTAGTCGCCTCTTATGACACAAATCCGGCATGGGATTAGGATTAGTATTCTAAGCTGGCCCAATACGGCTCTTCTACGTCAACTTTTTTGTGCCAGGAAGTACGTTCAACCTCGTACTTGATTGAAAAACATGCGTTAACAGTACTGCATTAAACGTTGCTGACCATGTATGTATGAGTATAATAATATACATGCGGCCCGCTGCGTGTCAATCCTTTCGCTTTCATTCTTTTTCTACGTTTCTGCTCTACGGTGTGGTCTTTTATTTCCTGCGCATCGCAAAATTTAAAGGCTTTATTAATTTTGTCCCTTTTTAGACGTCTGTGGCTATTGAGACTCGCGAATTGGAACTCGCATCATGCTCTAGCAACAACCCGTCTCCGTGTTTCTGTTTCATCTACAGTCTTAGCAGCTCGCTGGGACATCAAATAATGAGCATGTTGCTAGCGTCGTTTACCTGACTGTGCCGGCGTTACAGTAGCTCTCAAACTGGCCTGCCAATAAACTTATTCCTCATGACGTTCACTATTTTTATGACCCCTTAGCAGTTCACTGGGATGCCAAATAATGAGCATATTGCTGGTGTTGATGATGTGCCTATTTAGGCAGCCCTTAATGTAGCCTGCCACTTAACTTATTTCTCGCGACATGCTTATTTCTCACAGATTTTTTTTAATCATTAGCAACTTGCTAGGACGCAAAATAATAAACATGTTGTCGACATCAACGATGTCCATTTTTGTGATGAAAAGCAGAATATTAAGTTTATATGTGTGCCAAATTTCATTTATTTCCATTCTGCCATTATTACGTGATAAATTCACACACATCCTAACATCTAAAACATTTTAGAATGATTCAATTCTAAATTCTCGCAGACGAAGTCGCGGGTAAAAGCTAGTACAATATATAGCTATCACTAAAACTAAGTAAAACTTAAGAACAACTGAACTTCAATTGTAGGCAGTTAAGTCGTCATAAATATCATAATATAGCTTCTGCACTAACTAATCTATGTCCACAAGGCACGCTTTATCGCACGTCTTTATTGCTCTCGCGTCAAAACTACATCGCTATCTCTTTCTTCACCTGAACATGGCGTCTTTGCATGATTATTAGATTTTTTAGAAAAATAATTGAAATATACTAAATAATCTAAGTATCTTAGCATACTCACGCATGGTATGAGATTCCCTGTGTTTTGTTGACCTTGGAGTCATAATTGGTGCACTTTCTAAACACACAGGATGGCATTTTGTAATATTTTCATAACTACGTATTAACCTACGATGCGCCACGCTCGTGATTGCGCATGACGCAGACTAATCACAAAAGTTCCCAATTGGGAACTTTTTCAATCATCACAACGCGCGCGCTAATGACCTATCTGCCTCTTTTTAATATATAATATCATTGGTTATTTGTCATAATAATTTTACACGTAAAAAGGTATATTTATAATATGTCAGTTCATGAATTCTTTTAAGGTATAATAGCATTTATTGATTAGGAAAATTTTTAGATTATCTATAAATTTTGTCAAGGATTCTATCTGTTGAATCTCTTCCGGTATTTTATTATATATCTTAACACACATTGAATATGGACCAGAGCTGTGTAATGTTAAATTGGATCTCGGCAATTCTAGCTTGTTTTTGCGACGTCTTTTGTATTCGTTTATATCATTGGACAGTGTAAATTGTGTGTATTGCTTTCGTACAAATTTGCATGATTCTAAAATGTACATCGACGTTAGTGTAAGGATCTTGAATTCGATGAAGTACTTTCTGCAACTTTCCCTGTTATTAATATTTGCTAATATTCTTATGCATTTTTTTTGTAGTACAAATAACTTGCCTACGTCCGTGCTGTTACCCCAAAGTACTATGCCGTATAGGAGCCAAGCGTGAGCATAGGAGTAATATGCAGCTGTTGCTGATTTAAGATCTGTTACTCTTTTTAGGTTGTGAAGTGCGTAAGTAAATTTGGCTAGTTTGTTCGACACGTTTTGGATGTGTGCTTTCCAATTAAGGTTCGCATCGATAATAAGTCCTAGGAGTCGTACGTTGTCAACATTTTCTATTGGTTTATTGTCTATTGAAAAGTCAATGTGTAAAGGTTTTTTTTGATAGGGTCGAAATTGTATTATTTTTTGTCTTCATAAAATTAATCTCTAAATTATGGTCGTTTAACCAAGAATTTACGTCATTTAATATCTTTTTTAAATTTTCGTTAAGATTTGACTCGTCTGAGCATTGGTGAATCAAGGAAATATCGTCAGCGAATAAAACACTAGGAGTGTCAGTACTTTTTGCAACGTCATTAATGTACACTAGAAATAAAATACATCCTAGGACGGAACCCTGCGGTATTGATTTTGTTACCTCCACGCATTTCGATTTTACTTTAGATATTTTACCCGAGTGTACGTCGTAGTGTTCGATCTCGGTATATTGGATCCGATTTTTTAAATATGAGGCAAACCAGTCATATGCGATTCCTCGTACCCCTATTCCTCGTAATTTATTTAGAAGGATATTATAATTTACTCGATCGTAAGCTTTACTCATGTCTAGTAATATTCCTACGCCATATTTTTTTGTGTTTAAGAAGTCTATTACATATTTTATGTATTTGAATACCGCCACGGTGGTTGATCGATTTTTCCGAAAACCGTATTGACTTTCGTCTAAGATTTTATATTTCTCACAGAATGAGTAGAGGCGTTTCGCCATTACAGTTTCGAAAATTTTTGAGAAGGTTGACAGTAGTGCTATTGGGCGATAATTCGTACAATCTGTTTGGTCACCTTTTTTAAATACTGGGATAATTTTGGAAATTTTTAATTGATCTGGAACAATTCCTTCTGAAAAAGATTGATTGATCAATATTGTAAGAGGTGGAGACATCTCTTTTGCGCATTTTTTGACTAAAGTGGGGGGTATATCGTCATGGCCAAAGCTAGTTTTATTTTTGAGATTCTTTATAATTATTAGTACTTCATTTTGAGTTATAGGTCCAATGTACATAGAATTTTCCGTCATATCAATTACTGGTCGACCCATGCAATTGGTATTTTCTGAGCCACCTGTTGATTTGAAGAAGTTATTAAAGCTATTAGATATTTCTATGGGATCTTCCGTGATTTTATTTTTAATTTTTAGTTTTAAATTTTTTTTGGTTTTTTTAAATACCTTATTTGTTTCTATTTTTATTATTTGCCACATAGTTTTTGTAATGTTTGTAGATCTTTTTATTTTTTGAATGTAGTTTAATTTTTTAGATTTGCGTATTGTTTTTTTTAGAAGTTTTTCATATAATTTGTAATGGTTATGAAGGATAGGACTTTTTGTTTCCTGAGTTAGAAGTTTTAATAATCGTTTATGAGAACAAGAAACTCTTAAGCCGCGTGTTAACCATCGTTTTTTTTGTTTTGTTCTTACTTTTATTTTCACTATAGGTATGTGTGTATTTAAAATGGTTTGTATGTGGTTATGGAACATGTCATAATTATAATTAATGTCTTTGTTAGGGTCAAGTATTTGAGTCCAATCTGTTTCTTGTAAACTAGTTTTAAATATTTCCATGTTCTTGTCTGTGAACAACCTTTTTTCTATGTACCAAGTGTCTCTTTCCTCCGTTTGTGTTTGTGTCATAGTAAGTGTCCACTGTCCACTGTCTTACAATGTGAGGGGTAAAGGCCAGTATCCTAGGATGATCAAATGCATATTGACAAACTACATAATTTTGACACCATTATAGCCTAGTTGGTAGCGACCTGCGAAGCGAGGGGTCCCGGGTTCGTTTCCCGGCCGGGGCAGATATTATGTGACAGATAAATATTTGTACTCGGGTCATGGGTTTTATATGTCGTCCATGCATATTTAAATGTGTGTGTGAGCGTTTATTGTTATGGAGAACCCTTTCTTAAGAAAATAATTACTTTGGTCATGGAGAGCGTGACATAATTACGGGTGTAGGTCACAGTGTGCTATAAAATATATTCATAACATGTGGTATAAATACCTAATTATGAACTTTGTTAAAGATGGAGCTAGGAAATCCAAATTTCATCAACTACATAGACGGCATAGCAATCCATTACTACGGCAACTTCATACCGGCCCAGATACTGACCGCGATACAGGAGAGGTATCCCAATAAGATTCTACTGTCTACAGAGGCTTGCGAAGGTATAATTCATTACATTTTAATGTGCGGCGATATTACACTACATTATAGAATTAAAAAAAACGTTAAGTACATCAAGATTCTAAATCTAAATTACGATTTCAAAGTTTTTGTTTGAATTTTAGTATTTATAATGATTGGAAAGACGGACAAAAGTTAATGCTCAATTATTATTGTTTTTGAATTTTGTTCACTAATCTTGATGGTTTTGTGCAAGAAATCATAATGTAAATTGACTACTTCTGATATTTTAACAGTTTTTTTGCTCTCCTGTAAAATTGCAATTTTCATCTTATGCCTTTTTTCCACTGAGGGTATGATTTATTCGACTAACTATAGCATTCTTATTTTTATAGGTGCCATGCCATGGGATCGAAACCGAGTTGAAATTGGATCCTGGAGACGGGCCGGCAATTACGCTAGACATATCATAGATGTAAGAAATGTTGAATTATGTTACCTTATTGTAATGAAATATTTTACAGCTGAAATATTAAACAACACTTCTCCACACATAGTCGTTCTCGATATAGTACTCTGAAGGCACGTGCTCGGCGTATTCATTACTTTTTCTACTGATATCTATACTTAATATTATAAAGAGGAAAGATTTGATTGTTTGTTTGCATTGAATAGGCTCCGAAACTACCGAACTGATTTGAAAAATTCTTTCACTGTTGGGAAGCAACACTATCCCTGGGTGACACAGGCTATATTATATATTTTTTTACTATTTTTATTAAAGCAAAGCGAGGGTGATTTCATAATACATAATAAATTGCGATCAAGAAAATATATCTTCCATCTTACACTAGTGAAGTTTTGGTAATGAAGGTAAAAGATATCTTGAAAATCTTTCCTGGTTAAAAATATGCCTCCTCTTTCTATTGGATAGGCAAACTGCGTTTTTCCAGACAATACTTATTTGGTAAACAATCTTAACACCTCTTTTTATGGAAATATTATTATAATTTATAAATTAACTAATGATTAACAGAAATTAGTATTGGCATTAAATTAATTATTTTTCTTTAAATTATTTTAATTTTGGGTCTGCCTTATTTTTAAATTATGAATAACGATAAAGAGATAGTCTCAGTTTGTTTACTAAATAGGACTTGTCTAAAAAAACGAAGTATAGACTACTAAAGTAACAAACAAATGTATTTTCAGGATTTAAACAATTATGTCGTTGGTTGGATTGACTGGAACCTCTGTCTCAGCGAGACGGGTGGACCGAACTGGGCAGACAATTTTGTTGATGCCCCAATCCTAGTGTTCCCAGAAAGGGACGAGTTCATCAAACAGCCAATGTTCTACGCAATGGGCCACTTCTCTAAATTCATTCCACGAGGCTCTCAAAGGATAATGTCTGAACGAAGAAGCCTTATCACAGTGAAAAATCTTGCCGTTTTGACGCCTCAAGGAAATATTGTTATGGTGCTGCTTAACACGTAAGTTTTCAATTGAAAATGAGGAAAACATGATATCCATTTAAATTGCCGAAACTAAACTATTAGCTATTACTTAATCAATATTTTATTAGCGATACAGTCGAACCTGGATAAGCGAGAATCCAAGGGACCCGAATGTTATTCTCGCTCATAGAGGTTTCTCACTAAAGCAGTTTGTCACTTACGAGGGTTTGGGAGTAGTTACTCTCATTTATAGAGGTTAACAAAAGTCGAGAAATATGGTACTAGAGCGTTAAGAAATTATAAGTACACATTTTGTTTTTAAATTTTATTTATTCGAAGAAATCAGTTATTTTTTTCTGAGTGTCCTTCTTACAATTATGAATCTGTTTTTCAATTTCATAAAGTTTATCAAAAATTGAGGGATCAATTTCACAATACTCAAAAAAACTATGGAGTGTTTTTATTGCGCTTAAGGTTTCTTGGTTTTCTTGGTTTCTCTGGTTTTCTTGGAATAGACTGTTTTTCTAAACGTTGAACCAAACCAAATTTTGAAGATAATCAGATAGGGACAAGCGCACATGTGCAGCCGCTTTGTAATTCCATCGAAAACAATGACGCTTTGGCTTTCTTTGTTTACAAAAAAGGATATGGTTTGGCTTTAAGTACCTAGAGTTGCGAGTTTTGAGATGTCTATTGAAATATTATTGTAAATAGTCTCGCTTACAGAGGTCTTAAGTAAAAAACTGTCACTTACAGAGGTCTAGATGTGAAAAATGACTCTCTCTAAAAGAGGTTCCTACACTGTCACTCATAGAGGTATTCGGGATAAAAATGACGGGACCTGACCATAATTGTCGCTTATAGAGTTTTCTCACTTATCCAGTTTTCGCTTATCCAGGTTCGACTGTACTGAATCTCTAGGAATGTGAAGTAGCAAGTCAACAATGATTTTGTGGATAAGAAACTCCAGCCTTATAATAATCGTTTTAATAGTGTTTGGAACAGAAGATGCAACAAAGTTTATTACAATGAATTTACCATTCGTATCGCCAATGTTATTTTTACAGGAGACGACGGGAGGTGGATGTCAACATTAGAATCAGCGCCACACGATTTATTGAGCTGACAATGGAACCTCAATCTATAAAGACAGTTGAAATTAATCGGAACTAAAAATACGCTTAAAGAACAGTGCAGATGCATTAATAAATGTAAAAAATGTACATTTGACAATAAAATCTATGAACAGAAAATTTTGAGTTTCACTCGCAGACATAGATTTAGATGTCTGTGTTTTTGCTGCTATATCAATAACTTTATTTTTTGCTGTCATGAACTTCACTTATCTATATGTCTGTATGATAAAATACAAAATCATTACTTTCTTATGTCTACTAAGACACTCATAATAAATTGCATATATCATACGAGTATAATGCATAAGCATTCAACAACATATTCAAATGCAAAAATAAAAAAGTGTATGAATAATAAAATAATTTAATTAACCAGTCCTTTATTTCTTTTGATATAAACATTATTTTTTATGTTAAATTAGTATATCACAAACTTCTTTTCAGTATTTTGGTAAATAATACATAGATATAATGTGTCAAAAAGTTTCATTATTGATTTTTACTTTGCTAGTGCTTCTCAAGTACTCTCATAACTATATTTAAACTATCCAATCCATCCAATTACTAGAAATTTAACACTGTGTTAAAGAGCTGATTTTGTTGAAGGGCCATACTCTACACACAACCCTACTTCTAATCAAGCCTTGAGGTACAGGACCATATATTCGAGAATCGGAAGAATTGCTGGAGTTGTCTCCTTCTAACCACACATAGCCCCTGGGTACTACCTGACTGCGCTTGGGAAAGTGTCCTTTGACCTTGTCTCCTGGTAACCCAGTGATGCGTTTACATATATTTTGCTTAGGGTTTGTTGGACTTCTTGCTATGATGATATCTCCACGACGCAATCTCTGTAGTCTAGGAGTTATGTGTTCAGTGAACAAAATGTTATTAGTCTCTAAGGTAGGCTCCATTGATGGTCCAGAACACTGAAATAATAAGAATAATGAGGAAGATTATCAATCTTCCAAATATTAATGTGAAAGGATATAAAGAACTCCAGATATTTGTCTTTTTATCATGCATAAAGCGATTCCAAGATTGAAATGAAACTTGGCAGAAAGATCAGATAGTTCATGTCCAGGGCATGATAATAAGCTAGATATTATCCCAGATGTAAGTAATTAATTAAAGTAGTGAGTAATTGTCCCAAGGGGGATAAGCGGAATTTTTATGTTTGTGCTTTTGTCGTGTGAAACAAGAAATAGAATAATAATTATTCATGGCTTAAATGTCCATGTCTTCTCCGTATTTTTTGAATCCATACTAAATCCAAAAACTCACCATAACAAAGTCTCCAATGTATTCAAATGTGCAATGTGTTATACATGCATATTGTATAACGTACCCACCGAAGCCACAAGTCTTTGCTATAAACTTAGCGAAGCCCATTTTAGTATCATTACCAACTCTTTCGGAATATTTTATATTTATATTGTTAGATAATACAACATCATAATAATTCTAACTTCCCATTAGACAAAACTTCTATTTACATACATTTGCACTTTTCTTTATATTTATGGATTTACACTTTTTACTGTGAATTATGCAAATGCTAAGCTAATATCTAAGCTTTGTTAATCATTTTCAGGATAGGTAATAAGTATTTCTATTTAAAAATTGAAACGTTCCAATCCAACATTTTTGACGTTTACATAACCTATTAACCATAAAACTCACTTCGACAAGTTTGACATTGGCATTTGGCATTGACATTAAAAAACCATATTATTTGACAGAATTGACCCAGAAGTATATGTATACAACTGGACTCCAAACTTCGAAATGAAGACGGAACACGTGACATTGGATGAATATTTTTCTATTTTCTACATAATATATAATCTATAGTCCCAGGATAAACATATAAGCATTCTATGTAAGTAAATCGTGGGCAATTAAAATCATAACGTTCATTCAACTGAATCCTTTGTCCTTAGCCACTGTCACATAAAGTATTTTCTCGAGTTACGAGTTAAACCAAAACCACGTGCAGGACATTTTTTTTAATATACTGAAATCGTTTAAAAAGCCACCAGTTAGCTCATTTTCCGGTCGTTCATCCGGTTCGACTGGACAAATTCGTTACGAGTATCCGAAAAGAGTTATCTTTTTAAAAACATTGCTTCTTGTCTCTCGTTTCTTCCTTGTCTTTGATTTCATTTTCATTCATTTCATTTCAAGATTTGATTTGTTTGATTTGACACTTGACAGCAGTGTGGACAGTAGACGGGTCGTGAAACAAATATAATATTTTAAACAACTGTATTTGTGTAAAATTTTGTCACACGTTCTTTCAAGAAAGTTAAAATTAACCCGGACTGATAGACTGTTCACCACGATAAGATTTATTGACCTCGGCCTAGTCTTTAAATTATTTATTACTGAAAATTTATCGCGTTAGCTTTCACGTGCGCCTAACAATTTCTTTCGGTTTTTTATAAAATCGCCCAAGAACTTACTTAGTGATTGTTTATAAACTGCATACCAGTGTTGATTGCTCACAATCGTAACTCGTGTTTTCGGCTTGATAAGTGTTGAATCGATATTGTTCTGGAGCGCTAACGCATTGTTGTCCAATGATTGTGCATATTCTGTGTAACTAGTGACACATGATCCCTAATGGGGTCCTCTTGCTGATATTATTGTGATTTGGCCGTTCTAGAAGTATAGGTAAGTTCATACAGAAAAACAAAATTTTCATATAAATAAGACTAATGCTCCAACTCAGTCACTAACGATTACTTTAATAGCGCCTAAGTAAAAAATCACCATAAAAATTCTTTACTAAAGAGCGATTTAAATAACCGTTAGTGACTCTGAGTTGGGGCTTATGTATTCTAATTTTGAGTGACTTCATTATTGCATTCCGTATCTAGATTTGCTATTGAATTTTGTGTCTGGTATTTGTACATACATGTCTAATAAAACAATTGTTTGCTTACTTTAGCTGATAAAACATTGTTTATTCATTCAACTGGATAGCTTAAATATTACTAGGACTGAATGAAATATAATGTCAATTAATAGGCTGATAGATAAATATGTTTATTTGGTATTAATGCCACACATTTAATTCCTTACACTTGTGGTATTTGTGGTAAGAACATTGTACCATAAGAGCATGAAATTCATATTTATGCTTAACATGAGAACATGCACTAGAGGCCAATAAATAAGTATCAAAGTACACTAGTCCTATCCTTTTGAAAGTAGAGTGAATTATCTTATTAGATTTACAGATCTAATAAAATTTCATCAACAACTTTTGAACCCTATAAAATTTATATAATTAATATTTAAAGGAGAATAAAAAGAACAAAAACTGTTTATCATTATGAATTATAATTATAGTAATTCAATAACTACTTCTCTTTGCCAACTACTGTTACTGTAAACATCACTTTCCATCACTTAAAATTATGTTTTTATCTTATCTAAGAGCATAATTTATTTAAAATATATGTATAATTATATACCATAACCCAATGCTTCCTATCTATTCACTAGTTTCTCTTATAATTATGAGTCATGACTACTAGCAACTTACAATTTTGTTGTGTAATATAACCATACTGATAGTAGGATAACATTAAATTTTATATAACCGGTGAATGAATATACTACTGGAATAAGCCTCTCAATACTATCTAATGTTAAAATATATCAGTGCCAAAACTCACACAAAATTATGTATTATGTAATTATGTAAATTATGTATGTATTATGTATATTGTATGATTGTTATTAAAATAAAATTGTTTCTATACTTCAATGTATTGTTGGTAACCAAAGTAAGGAGTAATTTAATAACAATTTGGTTGCAATGGCAAAGGACAGTCACTGTATAAAAAGTAAACATTTAAATATAGTATAAATATATTTTGGTAATAGTTCAATCATAGGTTTTAAACAATTTGTCAATTTAATACCAATAAAGGAGACTTAATAAACATACAAATAAAATCATAAGAATATTTTTATAAAAACAAAAATAAAGCAAAATTAAGGTCCCTAATCATTCCATGAAAAATTGTGATAATACCTTATTGATTTACCCTTTTTAGGTAAAAAATAGTTTCCTAAATTTTTGTATAATAACCAAATTAAATTGCAATTTTAAAAATTTAAACTCAATTTTAAATTTAACTTCAAAATTAGGGTTAACTCACTTTATAATAAAATTATGTATGTAATATCTAGATAGAAACAATCTGTCATAGGATTTATCTAAGGTTTATATTTTTCAAATTGCTTAGAATAAGAGCTGTTGATCATAAGATATGACATAAATTAAAAACAGGAGGGCAATGTTAAAACAAAGTGCATAAAACCTTATTTTGCCACCTGATGATAACTGTATACCGTATAAGGCGTTGTCCTAATTGGCAGCGATCGTACGAGCAAACAATGCGATTTAGTCGCACGACGAAATTAAACACACACTAAATAAGTGTGTCCTAATTAGTCATCGCACGAGCATAATAAATAATCATAATCATTTTCATCGCACGACGATAAACGCATCGTTTGCTCGTACGATCGCTGCCAATTAGGACGACGCCTAAGTGTTCACTGTCACTTATGGACATCAATAACAGCAGTGGCATGCAAAATATTATAAAATAATAAGTTGCTGTGTTGTGTACTCTGATGGACATGGTGGCAGATGAGTACCTACAAACACTTCAATACCTCTATATACCGGTAGTCGATCCGGCACCGCTGGAGAGAATTTAGTACTGCCCAGGTCTCGATAGAACCAAAGGCTTTCTCATAGTCCACATAGGCAACACAATGGCATTTTATATTCCTCGGTCTTTTGTATAACCTGCCGCAATGTTTGTATATGGACTATGGTATTGTAGCCTTTTCGGAATTCTGCTTGTTGCGGAGGCTGGAACTCGTCAAGCCTGCGTGCAATGCGATTTGTGAGCATCCTCAAAAACAGCCTATAAACGTGGCTCAGAAGTGCAATGGGCCTGTAATTCTTCAAAGGGGCTTTACGCTCTTCTTGAAGAACAGCGTCACCACATTTCTGCCCCACGCTTCCGGGGTAGTTCCAGTATTAGGGAACATACCAAAACCACGTAACCCATTTTTTCCAACTTTTTACCCCCCTCCCCCCCCTTCGTGACCATCCGTAGTATATGAGAAGACCCCCCCTCCCCCCTAGTTTTCACGTGGTAATTGATAAATACGGTTTTCAATACCTTTTTGGAAAAACAGAGTTAAAAAATAATAATAATGCTTATATTTGACGACTTTGTGGCGCAATGGTTGCTAAAATATTGACTACGTGACAAAAACCTAAACCCCCCCCCCCCTATCCTCTGTGACCAATCGTGGTGTTTTGAAGACCCCCCTCACCCCCCTAAATGAGGCACGGTTGGTATATTCCCTTAATGTCGGAATCGAACAGTTTTTGCTGAGCCACTAGAAGGGGTTTCCCGCCAGTTCTTAGTTGCTCGGTTGTGATTCCGTCATCTCGCGGTGCCTTGTTGTTTTTAAGCTGTTGGAAAGCCTCTCTAATCTCATACAGGCTGACGTCCGAGATATCCTCTGTGTAGTGTCGGATCAGTTTAGCTCGCTTGTCGCTCTCCTTGCGGGGAGGTGGAGCTTGAGAGGAGACATACAACCGTCCGTAGTATCTCTCAGTTTCTCTCAGAACTTCGGGTTTCGACGAAACCATGGTGCCGGACTCGCTCTTCAACCTCGTAAGCTGACTTTGCCCAATAGACAAATCCCTGGCGAACACTTTGGAGCTCTGGAGCCCAATTCTCATTTCGTAGAGATACATCTCTAACAGAGATATCTCTAAAAAACATGGCGGATCTCTAATTAAACCTAATTTCCTTATTCTCGGGATGTCACTTTAGAGATATCTCTGAGCCTTTTCCTACGACATGCAACGTATGGTCCGGAGCGTTCGAGATTGAAATGTCACGCGTTTTGACCAATCACGGCGTTGCACAGTGGGGATTTTACAGAGGTTTTGTTTCAAAAATGCCTAGAGAAGGCAGTTTTAAACTAAATGCAGTAATTCTTTTTTTAATATATACCTGATAAAATTTCGAAGACATTGTCGGAGCCCAAATTTTAAAAATCATAATATATAAATATACAGGGTGGTCCAAAAGTATGGTGTTTGAATAACTCCTCAAGAATGCATTTTGGAGGAAAATGTTTTGTAAAAAAGTTTTCTTATTTTTTTTCGACTAATCGATGATGACCTTGAATTTGACCTTGACTGTGGCTTTGAAGGTCAAATTAAGGTCAACTTCATTTTTTCAAATAGTAACCCCTATTTTTTATTCCGGATTCGGATTGGGCAGAAAATTTTACGTCAAAAAAACCTTGATCCTGACCTTTTTTATTCCTTTTTTATTCCTAGATCCAGAATAAAAAATGGGAGTCTCCCGTTCGAAACATGACCTTGATTAAGCATTCAAGGTCAGGGTCAAGGTCATTTTTTGCATAAAATGTTCTGCCCTTTCCGAATCCATAATAAAAAATAGGGGTTACCATTTGAAAAAATGAACTTGACCTTGATTTGACCTTCAAAGCCACAGTCAAGGTCAAATTAAAGATCATCATCGTGGTTAGTTGAGAAAAAATCAGAAAATTTTTGTACAAAACATTTTCCTCTAAAATGCATTCCTGAGGAGTTATTCAGGGTTTCCATACTTTTGGACCATCCTGTATATTTATATATTATGATTTTTCAAATTTGGGCTCCGACAATGTTTTCGAAATTTTATCAGGTATATATTAAAAAAAGAATTACTGCATTTGGTTTAAAACCGCCTTCTCTAGGCATTTTTGAAACAAAACCTCTGTAAAATCCCCACTGTGCGTTGTAAAGCGTTCGGGATTGAAATGTTTGACCAATCACAGCGTCGTAAAGCGTCCTTGATTGAAATGTTTACAATCTTATTGACAGTTCGTTTTCGTTTTCGGATACTACCATGAATGTTTCGTTATACGGCATGCGACGGCTAGTCTTTTTGTAATAATGGTTTTTAACTGCAATATCCCAGTAAATAAATTATAACTATTCAAATATATTTTAGAATGGATACTGCAGTGATTGTTTTGTACTTTTATATGATTTGAGTATTTTAAAACCTTTTTTACGTTTATTTCATATGTCTAATGGTAATGTCGAAAGATAAAATCTCGAATGTGCCCCAGAATAACTTTTTTGGATACATTCGAGATTTTGCCGACATGTCTCGTCGAGATTTAAAGATTAGTGATATGTCGAACTTCAAGATTATCTCTACAAAATGAGAATTGGGGGCCTGGTATCGCTCAATTGTGTTTTTTACACGATCTGCATTGTGTTTTCGTAAATCGCGTCGCCTACACTTGGAGATCTGTTCATTGAGCCGTCGGTATTTCCTTATAGAGGTTGGAGACTACACATATAGTTCTCGTGGATCCCTCATAGGACCGAGAGTTTGTTCTGAGAGAACCTGAGATCTACCACTAAGCTGGCTCTTAAAATACTTCGCCCCTACCTTGTAGACAGTTGTTACCATCCTGGTGTTAAACTCGTCCACTGACGTGTACGATTCTAGGCACGAAATGGTATTGCAGCTCAGATTGAAAGTTTTCGGATCCCTGGATTTGGACAGATGTTGGGCGAAGTGAGGCTTTATAAGGCGTAACCGTTCCAGCTTCAGGTCGATATATCCATTCAGTAATTAGGGATTTGAATGATTGAAAAAATAACGTTTAAAGGCATTTTATGGCTTTATCATGCAATATAAGTAAAACTCATTTTGTATGGAAAAAAGGTTTTTAATTATTTGAAACAAATCTGCTGACATTTTTTATTTTTCCAAGCAATTTATCCCTAAGAAACCCTTTGGCATTGATCCCTAAAAATAGCCTATACTTTAATTTGAAGACTTTTAAATATCCTATTAGCGGCGACAAACAAACAGACAGACAGACAAAAATTTTAAAAACTTATTTTTCGGTGTTGATATCGTGCAAGTAACGATTTGCAACTTGAAAAAAGTCATTTATTACAAAATCACAGACAGACTCTTTTTTATTATTTGTGAATAGATAGATATATATGTAGATATAGATTGATAGTTACAGTTCAGGGCGTTACCACTCTTTGACGAGAATGCAATATGCGATTACTGTAAATCCTATCGTATTAAATATGTATTCCACGCATCAGTAATTAAAATGACTAACAATAATAATATCATGATACGTACTAATCATATCACGGATACCGATTGTAATAAATCAGTATACAGTAGGGGCACTAAGCACGGAGGATGTGAAGGATCATTCATACTTCATCGTGTAATATGATGGGAGCGATGGTATCACAAATGTATCTCTCTCCTGGTCAGCCTACGCCCTACATTTAGGAGGCTCTTATTGTTAGAATAAGAATGAAGAATAAGATAGTCGCTTCCGAACGAGATTTTTTTCATGGTAATTACCGGCAAACCGCCGGCAAGTGGCTATCGTCATCAGCCCATATACTGATGCCTGGGCCTAGAAAGAGAGAAATAAAAAACCGGGCAAGTGCGTGTCAGGCCACGCGCAATGTAGGGTTCCGAAGTAGTACCTAAGTTTGTTGACTATTACTCATTAGCTACTTATGCTAACATAGCCGTGGTAGTTTTCCTTGTAAATTCATCATCGGATTTAGTCGCCTCTGTAGTCACACTTGTAATAAATTTGTTTAATTGTACAATGGTAATTTACCTTCCTATATTTTTTCTCGTTTAGCACCATGGCGAAGTTCTCGGGGAAGAAATGCCGGCTTCTGTCGATGCTGTGCCTCACCGGCACATTCTTCTTCGTGGAGCTGATCGTGGGCTACGTAACCAACTCGATGGCCCTCGTGGCGGACTCCTTCCACATGCTTAGCGATGTGGCTGCGCTCGTCATTGCCTTCTTGTCGGTTAAAGTGAGTATTGAGGAAAATTTATTATTAATTTACGAGCATAATATGCCTGCTCACACGGATCGATCGTAAATGGTTAACGCCGCCCATGGACATTAGCAACATCAGTGGCGTGACCAGCGCGTTGCTGACCAAGAAGGAAGCAATGGACCCGTTTCTTGAAGGACCCTATGTGGACGTTCCACAGTTATTTTAATACCAGTTATTTGTCATTAGCTTTAGTGAAATAAACTTCAAAAATCTTACAACCTTTGTCGTATAAGTGGAGTATGATTGAAATGTGACACAGTGGGACATTTTATGAAATTTGATTAATGAAACGTAGTTGTTTGTATTGAAGAATTTTGCCCAGTTTTAAGCCTCTAAATTTTATAAAAAAAAGAAAATGTGTGCAATTCACACGTGGTAGAAGTGAAACTTTCCAAAATTTTGGTTTCAAGATAATGAGATGAAAAATCAATAAATCGAATCTTAAAGCAATAAATCGAAGCGCCATCTATGAATACAACTTAGCACTTTTTAAAAATCTATCTAGCAATAAAACGAATGTTCTATCTTATTCCTCGCGCCATCTATGAATACAACTTAGCATTTTTACTGTCATTAAGAAAGAATGAAATTCTTATTTTTTTGTTGATAAATTCTTTGAAAATATTTAAAAGAGCATTTGAAAGTATTTAAAAACAGTTTAAAAATAAAACTAAAAAAAAAATAAAAAAAATAAATACTGAGTCGCGAACCTGCGCATCAGGTATTGTGTATCTACGTCCTGACCATTGAGCTACGGAGAAGTTAAATTGAAATACGAAATTAGCGGTTATATTATCTTACCTGTCGTTGCATCCGGTTTCAAATCACTAACGATTCTAAAGAAGTTTCACTTCAAAAACATTTTATAAAACTTTAAGGAAGCCTTTGCACATCAAAATATTAGTCTGTGTTATTTTGAAATAGCTGAACACATTTAGACAATAAGTAGCTTTTGTAGTAAGCCCTCGGTCCCGGTTGTTAATGTTATAACAGTTGTTAAACCATGTCGGAAGCTTTGCGGCGTGATAACTTCCGACACTTGATTAGTACTAACTCCTCCACCAATACGCACTGGGGGAGCGTGGTGATTCCTGCTCTCAGGCTCCAAAACCGTGTTCAATAGTAGGCCATTAATGGGTTGAAACTAGAAAGCCATGAAAATAGTTGAATTAATTTTTCACGAAACGAAAAGAGGGCGGATTACTTCAGAAGCATAAAGTCAGCATAAATTAAAGTGAAAAAATAATAGGTCGTGATGATGATGGCTATGTGTGCACTCTTTGTTTTATTTGAAACCCACAACGGAAAGTCAGAACTCAGAAAATAAAACAAAAGAGCACGCTTCATAAGGCGACTCGTTTGCAGGTTCGTCAACCCCCAGTCAGAAAGGGGATGGAAACTTGGAACATAAATGAGCAAAAGCAAACAATAAAAGTGCACACTGCGAGTATGTTAATGTGTTATTATTTTATGTCACACCTTTTGATCACATCTTTTGGCTTTTTTAGGAAGAAGTGTAAATAAATTTTGGTATACTCGTATAAATTAAAAGATATACTTATAACTATAGAATGGACGACTGAATGAATTTTAGGAAACCTAATCATAAAATATTGTTGTGTAATGATGACAAAAAGAGTTTTGTCACACGTTCAAGTACATTACAAACGTAGTTATAGTTTATTTAAATTTTAACAATAAATATTCTTATTCAGGACCTAACGTTAATGTATTGTGACAAAAATACCGCGATTGCTTGCTTGAAAAATGCACAATAGCAGTCATTGAACCTGATCATTTCGCTGACAAGAATAATAATGTGTTGCCACGTGTACGCACTCTATTACCTCTTTGGAGATTTTTTAAATTTTAGTGATAGCCCAGGTGAGAACGTTGGTCTCCCAAACGCAGGAACCCGAGTTCAAATTAATTATCATTTGCTTCGGTGAAGGAAAACATCGTGAGAAACTTGCACACCGGAGAGTTCTCCATAAAGTTCTCAAAGGTGTGTGAAGTCTACCAATCCGCACTTGGCCAGCGTTGTAGACTATGGCCTGTACCACTCACATTGTGAGAGGAGACCCCGACCCCAGCAGTGGGACAATTATGGGTTGTTCCTTTTTTAAATTTACTTTGGGTTGTGTTTTTATTTGCATATTCGTAAACTATATCTAAATATATGAAAAATAAGGGAAACTATGACGATATCACATGCCGCTCGCTACGTTTACATAGTCGCTGCACGTGTCGTCTGGTGTCTAGTCTCGTACCAATGTGTAAACGTGGCTTTAGATCAAAGATAGTATTGTGCTTGACCTCACTATTTTGAATCGTAAATTATTATCGTAATGGAAATAGTAGAATTAGAAAATTTATATTAAAATATACATGTACTACGAGTAGTAGAATAAAGTAGAATTTTCAAAAATATTTATTAATTAAGGGAACATACCAAAACCACGTAACCCATTTTTTCCAACTTTTTACCCCCCTCCCCCCCCTTTGTGACCATCCGTAGTATATGAGAAGACCCCCCCCCCCTCCCCCCGAGTTTTCATATGGTAATTGATAAATACGGTTTTCAATACTTTTTTGCAAAAACAGAGTTAAAAAAGAATAGTTTTGCTTTTATTTGACGACTTTGTGGCGCAATGGTTGCCAAAATATTGACTACGTGACAAAAACCTAAACCCCCCCCCTCCCCTCTGTGACCAATCGTGGTGTTTTGAAGACCCCCCTCCCCCCCCTAAATGAGGCACGTGGTTTTGGTATGTTCCCTAATATAACAAGTATGTATAACAACCTATGGAATACCCTTAGGCCCCTACTTGCACGCGTGGTCACGACTGAAGTTGAGAAAATATAATAGTAACTACAGTACAGTAGTACTACTTTATAAAGTAACTACATATTATGTAAAAATATTCTAATGTCAATGCGCTTCCGAAATGACGTCATACGGATGATGTCACTATAAATCGTATGTGTGAGTCATCCTTTCGCAAGAAGCAGGGGGTTTTCCTCATGTTTATATTTACGGTGCTATATGTTAATATGTTACTTTATATCGGTATGTTATTAGGCTACATGACGTAAAGTATAATATTATCTAGTAACTAGCTACAGCCCGCGACTTCGTTCGCGTGGTATTCTTGATGGTTGAGAACATCGTTCAAATATAGCCTATGTTACTTGCTGATAATGTAGCCTTACATTGTTGCAAGAATTTTTGAAATCGGTCTAATAGTTTTTGAGTTAGGAGTAGAATTTAAAAGAAAAAAAAACACTTTAATTTCGGCAGCTTTTGTGGCTTTGACATAGTGTTGATGGATCAGTCGGTAAGAGCAAAGATTTTAATGGGTTTTTTGCATTCGTGACACAGTGATTAATCTGCAACCGGTTCGTGATAGGAATGCCAGGTTGATCACAAATACTCGGAAGCAGAACATAACTTATTATATTAAGGAAGGAAAACTTACGTATTAAAACACAAATTTATAACTGTGTGACATTTAATGAAATTGAAACAAGACTACATGTATTTTACTGAAATCATTATTTATTATGATAGGTACTGAAGTGTAGACCCTATTGGAGTTTTTTTACGTAACACCATTTATTAATTTTTTCTTACACGAACATAAATTTTCTAAACAAAATGTTTTATGACTTTTATCGGGGTTAATATACACTTTTAAAAGATTTGTCTTAAAAATTATTATTGTGACTAGATACCGAAGAAACGTTCTAATTTGTCATAAAGATTGCATTTTATAATAACTGGGCCCCATCGCATAAATACGTCTTTTCTTCCGTACTGACTACCAAGACTTCAACACTTCAAACGAATCACTCACAAAAGAATATCGTTTCAGATGTCGCCAAAGAAATGGTCGAAGAACACATTCGGTTGGGCCCGCGCCGAAGTTTTAGGCGCTCTGGTCAACGCCGTGTTCCTAGTGGCGTTGTGCTTCAGTATCACCGTGGAAGCGGTGCAGAGGTTCATCAAGTACGAAGTCATTCACCAACCAGAGCTGCTAGTCACTGTTGGTGCACTGGGACTCTTGCTCAATATCATCGGCTTGTTCCTATTCCATGGTGAGTTTTGTTCAAACATTATGTAGATTTAGTGTTAGCAACGGCTCAACGGAGCCGTCATAAATAATGCTTTCTTTTTCTTTCTTCGCTCCTTGTCAATGGTCCGATATTCTGGTAGCTGATGATTTTGGCATGATGAGTTTTTGATGATTAATAGAGAAAGAGATATGTTTTGAAGAAATATCGAACCATATAATCAATTGTACACGGTCTGCCCCTGATTAAATTACTAATGAAGCAATCAAGTATTTAATTTATGAAATCACAAAATAATTAACTTCAATTAAGTTAGATCGTCCAAACAATGTCGCAATACCATTGTCTAGTATCGCTATGAACATATTTAATTTAATAGATACGAGTTGCAAAGTAATGATAACGTTGTATACTTGTATCAATGCTGTGGTTGAGGAGTCATTGCCCTTATTGGTTTGTACGAAAACATTTTAGTAAATAGTTATTTTGTTTATTAAATTGAAATCTCGATCGATAGCAATGCAAGCTTTTTACTAATCTAATAACTGAATATATTTAAACTCTGACTATACTAAATTGATGACTGACTATACTAAATAGCTAGAAAGGCTAAGTTAGATAATGTATCTGCTAGTCAGTAGTGGTACTTAGGAACCATCAGCAAATACCAAGCAATTGGGTTTCGATTGAATTTTGCCGATGAAGACATAGAGCAGAGGTGAATCGTGGATTAGTGTTATGGCGAACATAGATATTCTTGTCTATTGATTCTCGTCTGTGTCAATGTTATCTGTATTGCAAAGTGTCCATGTATCCATGTATGCGAAAACATTGTCTATGTTTGTTAAGTCCCTAAGTTAAGAGAGTCCTTCAAGATTTTGTCAGTAAACATTTGTTATAACAAAGCCGGTGTTTAACTCATCGATGCAATAATGCATATATCCCACAGTGTGGTGACCATTTTAATTTACTTTCGCGAAACAAAAGCTGACATGTCCCTTCCACTGTGCAAATATGAAATCCTAAACCACACAGGTAGGCAATCGAACAGTTTAATAAAAAGTAAACTGCTGATCACAGGGTCACGGTACCCGCACTCGTCTTCGCAAAAATCCCTTTAGTTTTGTTGTTTTCAGAACTGAAGTAGATACAAAACACATTTTGTTTGTATACAATTTAGGCATGTTTTAGCTTGACAATGGTTTTGGGTGGTGTTGCGTTGTTTTTATTCAGTGATATCCGGTTACTGGTGGATACTTGGACGGGACGAGTCTGAAGGAGCCAACGGCTTTCATTCTTGGTAACCAAAGTTGCGTTTGCGTGGTTACCATGTGAAACAATAGCGTAGGTATTTATATTAGCGACCTGTTACTATTATACACACCAGTACACACGACGCTTGTATAACAAACAATGAATGACCAACTATCATTGTACACATGTTCTAGTGAGACATGCAGTTTTCGAGATTTAAATTAACAGAACTATCTTATATTTTACTCGATGACATAAAATTTATTTAGGTATATGTGCAAACTGTGGAATGGGCTTCCTTCCGAGGTAGTCCCGGAGTGCTATGACATGGGGTTCTTCAAAAAAGGTGTAAAAAGAGTTCTTCTTCAGGGCCGGCCGCGGCGTCGCATTGGCGATTCCTCTGGTATTGCTCATGTCCATAGGCGACGGTAACCACTTACCATCAGGTGGCCCGGCCCGTATGCTTTTTCGTCTGCCCTTCAGGCTATAAAAAAAGGTATTTTGCATGTCTTATCATTTACCCAAACTCAAAATATGTGATTTACTCAAAGTTGTTGACCATAGTTAAATTGCATGTTTAGACGTTAAAGTTATAATTATTATTGGTATAGTAGCAATAATTACAATTCTAAAGAGGATTTAATTACCTTTACATGAAATACATAATAATATACAAAATTTAAAAGAAGTGTTGTTTCCTATGTCATATATCTGTCATCGGAAAATAATAAGAACCGTAAGTTTATAAATTTCCTAGGAAAAAAAAGGTTTTAAAGTAAAAATACTGTTAGGTAGGTAAACGAAACTGATAGATTTATAGTTTATAGTTTGACAAGTCTGATTGTACCTAAGTCTATGGACACAAGCATTGTCACTGTCATCATCGACCAATCAAGTGTGTTATTTTCCGTATTTTAAAGAAGCGTAAAATTAAAAGCTCTTCTGTGATTGGTCGAGCCGTTTAAAATCTTACGAATGGATATCCGTTAGTTTATAAAACCACGAGACGTCGCAAATTGATAAATTTCCGAAAATGTGGCCGTAAAATAATACAATTTATGTCTCGTTTAGAATCCTACGAAAGGTTTAATGTTTTCCTTATTTGTATATCCGTTCACACTAGTTTATCGTTATATTTCTGTCGTATGAGTCTATGAATGCTAATCGCTGATCACAAGCTTATGGTTAATTTAAAAATTGTGACATGTCGTGTAACATATGACGTCAATACGTACAACCGGACGGAACCGGAATTAGGTACATCTTACCTTTGAATAGCGACTTCGCACTCATTTAATTACCCCTATTTTTTTACTTTTTTTTCTTGTCAAATTTTGTGTTATCTTATTAAAAATGTCATTAGCGACTAATATAATGTAATAGTATTTTTAATGAATTCTAATCATCAATGTATCTCCTTTTCTGAATCATTTTATTATCAGGATTATTAAATGTTTTCCCTTAAAATATTAAATCATAATTTAAGATGTGAGTTGATGAGTTTTATGATTATTAAGCAAATTTAAATGTCATCACATTTACTAATCGCATTTGATTTTAACATACAGATATAATAACATGTAAATGAAGTTGAAATTTGCAAAAAAACTAAACTCAAGAATATTCGCCTCAGTGCTGCAGTGCTGCAGGAATATGTAAGAGCAACGGATTCGTGAAATGTAAATGCGAGGCGTGTCAACATAAACCTATAACAGCTTAACCAGCATAAATTAAAATCTAAATCCCTTCCCACTCTGTTTCCAGCAGTAGAAATACACATAATATTACCGATCCATTAACAAACTATTTACGTGAAACAGCAGAGCAGACCCGCTTCTTTCTTACACTAGAATCGAAACACGTGTAAGATAACCTGGTCGAATGACCCGATATTTAATATTTTTTTTGCGAATCACGTCTACTTATTCGAATTGACATTATTTCGATGTAACGTTACCTGGGCAAACAATTCGTCGAACTAGAAATGCTTTTTATGAGTTCTTCATTTCAATTTACGTTTACACAAATGATAAAGTGTATTTTTTACTTTTGATAAGTTAGTTGCACTTAATAAAAAAAATCCGAAACGAACATTTTGTCAAAATTATCAGAGCTTATATTTACAAAAAATGTCTGCTCAGTAATAAATACATCTCTAATGCTTCTAGTAAATTACTCCCGAACTTGACCAAAGACGAGAGCGTAATAATACTTCAAATAACTCCGCACGTATTTTCTCGTGTTTCTTTACAAACTAGATTGTAACTTATCCGTCCTGTCCAGAGCACGGAAGCAGTCACGGGCACACGCACGGGGGCGTCCCGCCGCCGGCCAATGTGCGGCATCTGAACGAGCTGGTGAACAGCAACGCTGACATGGCGCTGGGTCATGCCACCACCGACACTGAGGAGACTGATGAGATGGTCCCACCGAAAATCAGCAAGGCTCCCACCAAGACCGCTCCGAAAGCCGCTGATCCCGGCCATCTCAACATGAAAGGCGTTTTTCTACACGTGCTGTCTGATGCTTTAGGTGAGAGTGTTTTTATTTGTATAATTATTGAAATGTTGTGTGTCAAACTGTATATGACAGGGTTTGCGCGCGCAAAAATATGACTTTAATATGTCCAATTGGTAAAAAATGCTCAGTACTTTATTATTCAACATGGCGGCGCTAATCTTACTCAACCCAGCTCGTAAGAGAGTGCCCGAGATGTTGCTATTTTTGCTTGCATGAAGAATATTTGCGTGAATTTTTCCGACCGGCCTATCCATCATTGGCCTACATCATTTTTCCATATTTGGAAAACTCATAATAGTCATACGTCATACATGACTTAAATTTTGGCAGCATGTTATGTGCTTTTTGTGGAGTAGCAGCAGATACATAAGAACCCCTTGTTTTGCCTATTTACCTTTTGACTATTCACCCTTTAAAATTATTCGTCGTTTGTTAGTAAATTATTTATTCAATCTAATTATTTCATCATTTTGTTACTTGCCAAAAACAAAGAAGCCAAAAGTTCCAAATTCAAAATTTAAACAAACCGAAGTAAAACAAGTATGAAAAGATCTATTTTATCAAAAGACGAAGCGCGAAGTTAGGAAAACTTGACGAAGGACTCGCGAAACGTAAGTGAGGTTTATCGCTTTACGTTCTACTTTCCGAAGCGTGCCAGTGTTGTTATTGTAAAAATACAGATAGCAGCCGTTCAACAACGTTATGGTGAAAGGTTACATTGTGCGATTGACACGCTAAGATTCGCTCACAATGTCATGGACTTTGTTAATTAAGAAATGAGGAAATCTCGAACGCACCGCGGGGCGTTGCTAATTCATCAATGAGTTAGTCTTTATAAATAAGCGCAGAGAGAGGCCCCGTCAATCGATTCAAATACCAAACCGCTATAAAGTTACAATGCTACAAATACGCGGAATCTTTCCAATAATATTGCATTGATTGATATTGAGGAATTGAGCTTTTATTTCTTGTTATTAGTATTAAGGAAAACGAGACTAAATTCGTAGCTGATTCATTGAAGCATAATGGCGAATACCCTAACTCTGTACCGGTAGACAAAGGTGTCGTAAGAGGTAAAGGAGCGGGCTCTCTGCTTAGTAATAGGGCTTCGCCTAAGGATTCCTTCCGTGAAGCCTGCCCGACTACCTAACGCTCTTGTTTGAGTTAGCCGCCATTTTCGTATTCCGGCTGGTGGTTTGCGAGCCAGTGCTTTATTTTTTTAATGGCAAACTGTAAATAGTGATTTCATGAATTGTGAGAGTTTTAGAGAATTTTTTCCATTCGAATGAACTCAGCAAGGCGCCTACGAAGACTTATACATCTCTTTTTGCTCTTATAAGCAGTTTTTATTGTGAAAGTATCTCAATGAATGAGTCTGTCCATCGTGGGAAAAGTCTGAAATGTTTTTACAGCCCAAAGACCTTCGATGAGGTTGAACGTCTTCTGTCTACCGATAAATCTGGCACGAAAGCGACTGCGACTGCGTTGTTTTTAGTTCGTTTGAGAGATTTATACGCAAGGGTAGTGTATAACTCAATTTTGAGAGCGTCAACACCATCAAAGGCGTCAAACACCATCAGATTCTCGCTAAATAATCGTGAAATTTAAAAACAGGCAACATGAATTACAAAATCTAGTCCATTTATAAATAGATCCAAATTCAAAACATTGTAAAAACGACAGTGAACGCAAACGTTTCCTCGCTAGAAGCTAAATATATTATTTAATTTCGTTCAGTCCAGAGCCAGCTCGATAACAGCCGATGTTCCGCCATTGACATTATTTCGTGTTGTTAGAACGTGCAAACCATAGTAACCTTGTGCCACTTCCATTAAAAAACTATCTTATCAAGTATTTACACATTAGTGATTAGTGAACCAGTTGCATTGATCATTATGAAAGATATCTGTCCTAACCGCGGCTTAAACGTCGTTTATCGCGAATCGTATATCTTTCGACATGTTTTCAGGAGTCGAACGCCCACCTTTAATACCGGTTTATGGTATCTTTGTTAGATTTGAGAGATACGGCGTATTTTTTTTAAGGCGCAAATTTCGTAGAGGACGAACACAGTAATCCTATACACTGGTGTATAGGACATTACGCAGGTGTGGCCAACAGTTAGCGTGCTAAACGGGTCGAGGCCGTTATAATGCCATTTCAAGTTAAGCGATAACTTAGTTCGCGGTATAAAAGGATTTTAACATCTTAAACGTTAAGACAGATCTAGCAAGGGTACTGGACAACATGTATTCCTCTTTTTATGTATTCTTAACTTTGTAGGTAGGTATATAATTCTAGCGGTTTAAACGTTGGTCTCCCGAACGCAGGGGTCCAAGTTCAAATCCTGGCACGCACCTCTAATTTTCAAAAATATGTGCGTATTAGAGATTAATTATTACACTTGCTTCGGTGAAGGAGAACATCGTGAGGAAACCTGCACGCCGGAGAGTTCTCCATAATGTTCTCAGAGTTGAGTGAAGTCTACCAACCCGCACTTGATCAGCGTGGTAGACTATGGCCTGTACCATTCACATCGTGAGAGGAGACCCGAGCCCAGCAGAGGGACAACCATGGGTTGTAACTTTGACTTTAACTATGGCTTGAGAGCTGCATTTTGTATTGTATTGTAACCAATGCACGTTCCCCTTTAGGGAACATACCAAAACCACGTGCCCCATTTAGGGGGGGGAGGGGGGTCTTCAAAACACCACGCTTGGTCACAGAGGGGAGGGGGGGGTTTAGGTTTTTGTCACGTAGTCAATATTTTAGCAACCATTGCGCCACAAAGTCGTCAAATAAAAGCAAAATTATTATTTTTTAACTGTGTTTTTGCAAAAAAGTATTGAAAACCGTATTTATCAATTACCACGTGAAAACTAGGGGGGAGGGGGGGGGGGTCTTCTCATATACTACGGATGGTCACGAAGGGGGGGGAGGGGGGTAAAAAGTTGGAAAAAATGGGTTACGTGGTTTTGGTATGTTCCCTTATATCCGATACGATGGTTGCCAGAAAATAGTTTTTCCCTTAATCTTGAGACAGAGCCGCAAGCCGCTTAACTCTATCCTATCGTAACGTATACCAGATATCTGCCTACCGTAAAGAGTTCGAATTTTATATTCTTGGAAATATTAACGTAGGCGGGTTTTTTATGCAGGTTCTCTAATAGTAGTATTCTCGGCGCTGGTGGTGTGGCTGACGGACTGGCAGTACCGTTACTACATCGACCCAGCGCTCAGCATCGTTCTCGTCATGCTCATCCTGGCGTCCGTGTGGCCGCTGCTGCGGGAGTCCGCGCTCATACTGCTGCAGACTGTGCCCACACATATACAGGTACGTTGGTGCAACACTCATGGAACCATCATCCATCCATCCATCCATCCATCAGCCCTTGGAGGTCCACTGGTGGACATAACTCCCCTAATTTTCGCCACTCTGACCGGTCCTGAGCCTTCTGAATCCAGCGGATGCCCGCTGTCTTCTTCAGGTTCGTCAGTCCATCTGGTCATGGAATCATAATGAGTTAAAATTAAAATATAACTATAAATTTTAGAATTTTAAAAATCCCGGCAGTTTTAATTACTCTAAACAAAGATAAGGTCGATCACGTAAGCTTTAAAAAAAACGCATCAAAATCGGTCCATTCGTTTAGGAGGTACAATCCACAGACAGACACACAGGCACACATCAAACCAGTAACACCACTCTTTTTGCGTCGGGGTTAAAAACTCTGAAAAACATCTCGATAGACTTGTCAGCTTTGGCTTTGGATTGACCGTTGACTCTTTTTGGTACGGAACCCTTAACAATAGTTCATGATCATATCAATCTGTTACTAGTTACAGCTGTCCTATTACTGGTGTCGTATCGTGAGGGACACAGACCATAGTCTAGTATGGCTACGGATTTTCAGACTTCAATGCAAATACAAATAAACAACCACGACCCGATTGTAAATATTTTCCTTCCACATAACTGTCCGACCGAGAATTGATCCCCAAACCCCTCTCTTCACACATATAATTAACTAGCAGTTGCCCGCAGCTTCGCACGCGGAAATTATGCTTATTATGAAATTATATTTGTACCCCTCACAGAAGAAAATTTAATAACAGGTTTATTTACATTGAATTTAGGAATTTATAAAGTAAAACCTACGATACACTCACAAATCATTTCTCCGGCAGCGAGTTTTGAAAAATAAACAATATTCATATTAATTTGTTTTTTTTTCTTTTAATGAAAATTTTGAAAAATTCGGAAACGTATTCCATCAATTAAAGGAGAAACGTTTGTAGCAAATCTATAGCAAATTGCTGATATTTTAAAAATAACCCATTCAAAGTTTCATCTTGTTTCCAGGGAAACCTTTTAATTTTTCTGGATGAAAAGTTTTCTAAAATATGACCAAAAGTATGAGAAACAACTTAACTAATTTCCGTCGAAATCAGTTCAAGGGTTTTGATGTGATGCCCGGACAGACAAACAGACAGACAGACAAACAATAATTTTAAAAACAAATTTTTGGTGCTCTAACATGTTATTGATGTGTTATTTATTAGTTAAAAATTTCAATATTAATCCCTCTCCCACTCCTCTCTCTCTCCCTCTTCCACTCCTAGTCCCTCTCCAGCTTCCTGTCCCTCACCCTCTGCCACTCCCCCTCCCGCTGCCTGTCCCATTCCCGGTCCCTGTCCCGCTCCCTTTCCCTCTCCCTCTCCCATTTCCTGTCCCTTTCCCTCTCCCGCTCCCGGTCCCTCTCCCGCTGCCTGTTCCGTTCCCGGTCCTTCTCCCGCTCCCTCTCCCTCTCCCGTTTATTGCCCCCTCTCCCTCTTCCTCTCCCGTTTCCTGTCCCTCTCCCTCTCCTTCTCCCGCCCCCGGTCCCTCTCCCGCTTCCTGTTCCTCTCCTCTTCGAGAAAACCGTGATACAGTTATTTTTTGTGTCTAACTATAGTAAGCTTTTATACAAAATTTCACCCTTCTTACTTCAAAACTGACGAAGTTGACATACTAACTTACACACTCTTATAACCCTTTAAGCGTTGGTTTTCCAAAAAAACATAACTTTAAAATTTTGTTTCTAATGTTGAGCTAATATGTAAATTTTCATGTTGTTAACTTCAAAAATGACGAAGTTGCGTATGAGTTCCATCCTCTGAATTAACCCTTTAAGGGATGATTTTCCAAATAAATGTGTTCAAGTTAACTTTTGTTTATTTTTTTTTTTTTTTTTTATATCTTATAAGTTAATGCTTGACTACAATCCCACCTGATGGTAAGTGGCGATGTAGTCATTGGTGGTAAAGCGCATTAACTTAGTAAAAGCCTATTCACTCTTGCCTTGAAGACACTCACATTATAATCGAGCGGGAATACCGACGCGGGCAATTTATTCCAATCCTTCGCTGTACGTATAATAAATGACGAAGCGAAGCGCTTTGTCCGCACAGGGGGAATGTCAACGACGAATGGATGGATACCCGCCGTGCGTCGGGACGTTCGATGGTGGAATGGGGATGGTGGAATCAAATCATATAATTCCTGCGCACACTCTCCAAAATGTATCCTGTAGAACACCGAGAGGCTAGCAACTCTGCGCCTGTGCTCGAGGCTCTGAAGATTGGTCTCAACCAATTTAGGGTCACCAATAAGTCTCTTAGCACGCCTCTCCATTGAATCCAATGCTGACAGGTGGCATTTGGCAGCACCAGCCCAAATGTGACAGCAGTACTCCATACAAGGCCGAACCTGTGCTTTATATAAGGTTAAGAGTTGTTGTGGTGTGAAGTACCGCCGCACCTTTGCTAGGATTCCAAGCTTCCTAGCAGCTACTTTAGCTTTGGATTCAATGAACCGCCCAAAGTTAAGGTTCGAGGATATCTCAATGCCCAATAACTGAAGGCGGTCGGTGTATTCCAGGGATACATTCTGAAGAGTAGGAGTCAAGATGAATGGACTCCTACTACCCCTTACTACTCCTTATTACTATATACTAACAAAAATTTTCATATTTATACCTCGAAAACTGGTGAGGTTGATTTGTATGCAGTTGACTACCAACCCCTATTTTTAGGGGATGAATTTCGAGAAAACTGTGATACAGTTATTTTTTGTGTCTAACTATAAGCTTAAATACAAATTTTTACCCTTCTTACTTCAAAACAGACGAAGTTCCCATACTAACTTGCGCTGCCTTAATTAACCCTTTAGGGGATGATTTTCTAAAAAAATGTAAAACTTAAAAATTTAGTTTCTAATTTTGAGGTAATATGTAAATTTTCATGTTTTTAACTTCAAAAAAGACGAAGTTACATACTACGTTCAATCGCTTACTTTAACCCTTTAAGGGATGATTTTCCAAAAAAATATGTTAAATTTAACTTGTGTTTATTACTATAAACTTGCATAAAAATTTTCATAATTATAACTCCAAAACTAACGAAGTTGGTTTGTATGAAAACGACTTTCAATCCCTGTTTTTTCCCCTTAGGGGATGAATTTCCAAAAATCCGTTCTTAGCTGACGTCTCCTTAACACAAACTATCTCCCTGCCAAATTTCATCATAAACGGTTCGGTAGTTTCTGAGATTTTTTGTTTAATCAGCGGTGTGTCTCTTTTCAATTTTATATATATAGATTAGTTCACTATTAATAAATGATATGATTATGCATTTATCATTATTTTTTCTGCAATTTTGAATTTTTTTAAATAACTTAGACTTTTTAAATTATGTTACTAAAATTTTGACATTTTGACATTGACATTAAAATTTTGACATTGATCTTAATTGAATGTAAAATGACTTAATAAGTAATTTAATTGGAAAATAAGATTATACAACATTGTTAATTTTAATAATCTTAATATAATTTACACTATTGCATACCATACGTGGTAGAATGTATTGGTCTTCTGCTATACTTATAACACCTCTGTAAAACTACATTCTGGCAATAAAATGATTTGATTTGATAAAATTTATGAAAACTATAATAGAACTGGACATGTTTGTACAGGTTGACGCGATACAGACGCGACTTTTGAAGAATGTGGATGGTGTGTTGGCTGTACACGAGTTCCACGTGTGGCAGCTTGCCGGAGACAGGATCATAGCCAGCGCTCACATTAGGTAATGTATTATACTGCTCGTACACATTAGGTATTATACTCAGAGCCGGCCTTTGGGGGAGGGGGGGTGGTGGGGTGACGGCCTAGGCCAAATTTGGAGGGGCGCCACATTTGGGGTGAGGAGTAAAAAAAAATTCTTAAAATATGTTGGTTCAGCAAAAAATTTTTCGTGCAAAAAAGGTTCGATTGTTATTTTCTTATGCAGGTGCTACAATATTCTTGCCTAGGGCGTCAGTGGCTCTAACGCCGGCACTGATTATACTGCGCGTACACATAGGTATTATACTGCTCGTACACAGCTATTATACTGCTCGTACAAATTTCGCTCGAGTACGCGCGAAGTACGAGTCAGTATGTACGAAGTAAGATTAAGTACGTCTCAAATACGAGTTAGTAGTACAAAATATGTGGGATACACGTGCAAAATAATTTAAAATAGCAAAGTACGAGTATGTTGTCATTAGATATTTAAAGTGGCTCTTTACTGTCTCCTATTAACTTCTGGTTACTACTACTTCACGAATAGTGTAATATTTAATATGTGGTCACCACTCCTTAGGCAGTCGCTGCAAGTTAACGGCAAATAGGGAAGCGAGAAACTTTATTTGAATTAGATTTTTATAAAGAGATGATTAATTTACGTGCAAACTAAATTTCGTGTCGAGAGAATTAACAAAAAAAATGATTGTCTGTAAAGTCGGTTTACGGACGGTAGTTTAACGTGACAACGTCATGAGAAAACATTGATGAAGTAGTGCTCGAATATAATATTATCTCTGGGAATTAACTTATAATTAGAAACTTTTATCATTATACTACAACGCCATCTAGAACTCCTGAACTAAACTATTTTTTCAGCAAGTTCCTTTCTGACTTAATTGTGTATATAGTTTTGTTCATAGATGGCGCTTTCTCCATTGTTCGCTCGCTCGCGAAACGCGACAGATGAGTCATGATTTTTTGTGCGTGCGGCCGGCATCGATTTAATAGACGTTATCACGTCAAAAAATGCACACAAAAACAGTTTGTTACTCCTACATCTTTCTTGTATTTCGAAATCAGTAACGTACCAATACCAAATCAGTATGGCCTCTATATCCTTTTGTTGACAATTTATTAATTTTAGAAATATGGAAGGGTGCAGTGACTGCATATTAGGTTATTAACGTATTAAAGACGCATGAAATTAGATTTATCAGGAGCTTAAGTGGACTATAAAGTTATGCTTGTGTACGCAACTTAACCGGCCTACTCATTATCAGTAGGTTATAAGATTGCTTGCGTTGGGTATTTAATGATAGGAGACGGGATTTGGAAAAAGCTGACGATCCACCTGATAGTAAGTGGGTATTGTCGCCCATGGACATCAACAACACCAAAGGCATCAATGATGCGTTGCCGGCCAAAAAAGAGAGAAGAAAAACAAAGAAAGATAGAAGATTATACACTAATTATAAACTAAATAATAACTATAGCCCTCGCTTGGCATCGGGAAACTTACCTACCAATACCTTAACACCCATATCAGAAAAATGATTAGATATAATTTATTTAAATAGAGACATTTATTTGTGAACCGAATTCAATAAAATAAACACATAATACATGAAGTTTACAACAACCGAAAACTGAAATGAAATTTCTTGAGTCGACCTTGTTTGAAATTTCTTAAGTTTGCGGGACCTAAAGAACCTAAATATGTAATTTAAATTAAGATAAAAAAAGTTTAATTAATTCTCAAACATTTTTGATAGAGACAGTAAGAGTTTTGATAAAACTCAACACAAGCGTGCGTGTCAACGGGCGTCCAAAATTCAAGACTGAATTTAATTTGATATAGAAATGGTTGAAAATTTAGTTTTAATATAGCACTAAAATATACACATACACATGATACAAAGGATTAATAAAAGTGTTTTGTGTTGTGTTGTGTTAGTGTTGTCAGCCGCCAAACGACTCGTCGTGTTCCGGCTGGGGGCTTGAGAGCCAGTTCTTTCTTTCTTTTTCTTCTTTCTTTCTTGGCCGGCAACGCATCAGTGATGCCTTTGGTGTTGCTGATGTCCATGGGCGGCGATAGCCACTTACCATCAGGTGGATCGTCAGCTCGTTTGCCGGCTATTTCCATAAAAAAAAAACCATTTAAAACTAGGTATAAACTAAACACGGAGCAATCTACGCGAACTTGACACAAATAAGTCACAGTACCAGCGTTTAACCTATCGCGACATTGATACTGGCCGCTTAAATTAATTTGCGCTCGCACGTTCCTTGTACAATTGAATGAAGTTGACGACCTTAGTTCTAGAAGTTCAGGAAGAGTTAGGATTCCGTGTAGGTCACTGTCGGTGTACAAGGCCACATACTGACTGTCAGTCACCTTGTACAAGTAGAAGTTTAATAGGTTGCTAGTATTTTTTGTATTAGTTTTACATTGATGTCTATGTGGCTTGAATCGTATCGATCGAAACGTGTAACGGGCCGGTTTATTAATACGAGCTACGCTGGTGATGTCAAAGAAAAAATATTTTAAAACCTTGGTCAAATTCTATTTAGATTACGAAATGGTCATTAAATAAAATTAATCAACGTAAGTTGGTTAAACAGTTTAATTAAGCTGTTGTATAAACAACTGCTTCACTTTTTTAAGTCAATAATTTTTTTATTTTAGTTTAAGTAGCTCCCATATGCGAAAAATTGTATGGTGTGCATAAATCATTAAATAAATAAATAAATAATAACTGACACATCACGAAATGAAGAGGGTGTATTTTTTTCACACACTTTTTTTGTGTCGCGACTCGCGAATGACAGGGTGGTTCCAGGAAATGAAACATCGAAAACATTCATCATCCGCAATCAAACATTTTATCCGTCATATGATTGTCTGGATTTTCCCCTTCATTTGTACTATATTTGTGATATTCTTGACTCATGAATCTCTTCATTCTAGGCAAACAAAAAGTACCCTGCGGATAGGTTTTGATCCCCTTGTGAGAGTGTAAAAAACACGGCATAATAAAAATAGTCGTATGTTTTGATTGCGTTGACATCGAAGCTGGATATTTTCGCAGCTTCAAGGGATTGCAGCTGGTCTATTATGAACTCTTAATTCCAGCCAAGTTCCAGTGTAAACGTCAAATTCGTGTTACGAAGGCTGGCACGTGACACTTTTTAGCCAATCATACGTCGTTTAAACCCGACAAATGAATTGCCTGGAACATGAATGGTTTTATAAAAGTTCATTATAGGCCCGCAGATCTGAGTATTGGATATTAATTTCAGTTTGATAAGTACATCTGCGCGTTCCTGAGAAAAAATAAGTAGGTAGGTATAAAGCATTGCATTAAGCTTTAAGCTCTCCATTTGCACAACACATATAACACATAAACACATATTGTGTTTAATTGTGTTTAGCAAAGTTTTAATAAATAAGTAAAAAGTTCTTGACAGAAAAAAATAACAAAATTTAAAAATCGTTACTTCATGATAAAATTAGATCTTATTCTTATTCCGGATAACTACCACATTAAGTCATTTTCTTAACTGAATGAGCCAAAATTCAATTGTTATACACATTTTTTATTTTTTAAAACTCAGATATTGTAATATCTATTAGATAAGTAATAAATAAATGGATATCGAACTCTGTATTTCCAGACTACATAACTTAGAAACAAAGTTTTATCACGCTTCGATTTTACGACAGCATAGATAGATGAAATGAAATATAGTTGATACTTATCTTCGCCAACCAAATATTGCCTATGGCTATACAGAATAATCTAATCCGTTTATATAGGTTTTAGTTTGTTTTGTTTTAAGGGTCATTGAACTGCCAGTTGTTATAAAATATGCAAAGCGTTTGTAGCCAAAGATCATGATGTACAACATAATTAAACGCTAAGGTCAATGATATTATACATCATTGGCTAAGGTCAACAATCTATACTTGTAGTATAAACTAAGAGTACATTCGTCGCCGTGTCGCCACAAGTAAAAAAGACAAAACATTATCATAATTCTGGACCAGATGTCCCCCAAGCCACGAATTTTTATTCTTAGTTAGTGAGTTAGTTTAGTTAGTGAGAATTTAGTTAGTTTAGTTAGTGATTTAGGTAATGGTTTCCACGTAATTGCATACTCCATATCGATGGCAGACTTAAAATTTTCAAAAATATTAATTAGCCAGTCTTAGTTTATTTTTATCAGCTGAGAAACCAACCTATTTATGGAAGGTAACGGACACTTCGCACCTTCAGTGGGAAAATGGCATAAGATGAAAATTGCAATTTTACAGGAGAGCAAAAAAACTGTTACAATATCAGTAAGTAGTCAAAGGAATTTACATTACGATTTCTTGCACAAAACCGGCAAGATCAATGATAAAAATTTGAGAAAATACTATATGTATATTGAGCATATACAGCTTTTATCCCTCTTTCCAATAATATTAATAAATAAAATTCAACGTAAGACGACTTATGTTTTTTTCCACTGAGGGTGCGACTTAAGCAATAAAAGTAGCTACTATGCCAAATAATAATTATAGCAATCGGAAACACTTGAAATTTTAGGTTTCAGTAGGAACTTAGGAACAGAAAAACTCTTTTTTATTAAAATATGATGAAAAATCAAACCAATAATTAATTTTCAGGTTTTGCTAACATACGGAAGCTGAGTCTATAATCCAAAAAACTGATTTTTTTTCTCGATTTCAAACACGTTTCCGTTGTCGCTATTGATATTGAATTACAGCCTTTAATGTGACTCGATAAGCTATAAAGCCACTTGTTTACGAGGTTTTCCGTTTATCTACAAGTATGAACAAATACCTACTTCATACAATTATGTATGTTTTTGTGTTTCAGTTACGTACTATTAAAATTTTGTTTCACAGATATATTCTATACTGAGCACAGTGATGCCTTAGAGTATATATTATTTGCATTATCCTTGTCACATAGAGCGATCTCTTTTAAATAACGTTTGGATGGTTTTTATTTTTAGCATATAAAAAAAATTGTATGTTTAATTGAAAAGTATAAGCGTGCAATTCAAATAAATTGCATTGACATAATTTACCAAACGAAATTGAAGATGTTAACAATGAAATCTTAATTCATCTTTTTTACACTAAGTTTTGAAAGTTATTTAGATTTTTTTGTAATTTATTAATACTCTAATGATTTGTAATTACCTTTGAATTCCAAATTATAACGAAAAGATAAGAAATTAATTATAGATAGCAGCATTCGATACTGTAACGACAAAGTAAATGATTTTGATAATAATTGATAACATGTGATGACATGATGACATGTGTAAGGGGAATATATCACCGAATTTAATATTGTCATCTTATAATCTGCATTTTATTTATTACGCATATTATAATGATTTTGCCGAATATAACCGATAAATTAATAGAATGGATAACTGTGTGATCCGATAAGACTTGCATGACATTAATGTTGTGACAGAAGTTTATCATGTTTCTTTGTCCAAATATTATTCCGTAAATGAAAATTCGAAAGCCTCGCTTTTGGGAAATCTGTGATTTAGTGTCTTGTATTACATTGAAATTTTTTAATGGATAGTTTTTGAACCGATTGTAATATTATATTAAACTAGCAGTTGCCCGCAGCTTCGCACGCGGAAATTATGCTTATCATATTTGTAATTTTATACCCCTCACAGAAGAAAATTTAATAACAGGTTAATTTATATTGAATTTAGGAATTTATAAAGTAAAACCTACGATACAATCACAAATCATTCCTCCGGGAGCGGGTTTTGAAAAATAAACAATATTCACATTAATTTGTTTTTTCTTTTTCATGAAAAATTTTGAAAAGTTCGAAAAAATTTATTTTATCAATTAAAGGAGAAACGTTTGTTGCAAATTTAAAGTAAATTGTTGATATTTTAAAAATAATCCATACAAAGTTTCATGTTGTTTCCGGGGAAATCTTTGAATTTTTCTGGATGAAAAGTTTTCTAAAACATGACCAAAAGTATAAGAAACATTGAGAACATATAAGAAACAACTCAACTAATTTAAGTCAAAATCAGTTCAAGGGTTATGATGTAATCCAGACAGACAAACAGACAGACAGACAGACAATAATTATAAAAACAAATTTTTGGTGCTCTAACACGTTATTACGCTATTAACGCGTTATTAGCACGGAAGCGCTCACAGCCCTGCGGCTTGCGTCGATCTTAAGTGATCGACAAAGTTAAGCAACAGCGGACGCGGTCGGTAGTTGGATGGGTGACCGCTAGTGGCAAAAAATTCTTGAGCGTTTCCGTGCTTCGGAGGGCACGTAAAGCCGTCGGTCCCGGTTGTTATCATATGATAACAGTCGTTAAGCCATGTCGGAGGCCCTCGGGCGGTTTGAAAACTTCCGACACTCGGTTTGGCCACTAACCCCTCCACCAATCCGCACTGGAGCAGCGTGGTGGAGTATGCTCTAAGCCTCCTCAAGAGAAGAGACCCGTGCCCAGTAATGGACCATTAATGGGTTAAAGCCAGCCATGCCAACACGTTATTGAAGTGTTATTTATTGATTATAAATTTCAATATTAATCCTCTCCCTCTTTCTCTCTTCCTCTTCCACTCCCAGTCCCTCTTCAGCTTCCTGTCCCTTTCCCTCTCCCGCATCTGATCCCTCGCCCGCTTCCTCTCCCTCTCCAGTTCTCTGTCCCTCTCCCTCTCCCCTCCCATCCGTAAAGTCCCCTATGCAAAATTTTTCTTTCTCACTATAAGCTTACATATTAATTTTCATAGTGACGAAGTTCCTGAAAAACTTGCAACCCCTTTATTTACCTCTTAGGGGATGAAATTCCAAAAAAAAAACCTGTTACAATTATTTTTTTTCTTAATTATAAGCTTACAATATATCAAGTTTTACATTACTTCAGTGTTCAAAAATAACGAAGTTTCTTAAATATTTACATCCTCTTAGTTTTGCCCCATAAGGGATGAATTTCAAGAAAACCATGACAGTTATTTTTTGTGTCTAACTATAAGCTTATATACAAATTTTCACCCTTCTTACTTCAAAACTGACGAAGTTGCCATACTAAATTGCACACTCTTATTTAACCTTTTAGGGGTTGATTTTCAAAAAAAAAACAAATAACTTTTAAATTTTGTTTCTAATCATATGTAAATTTTCATGTTTTTAACTTCAAAAATGACGAAGTTGCATACTATGTTACATCGCCTATATTACCCCTTTAAGGGATGATTTTCCAAAAAAATGTGTGAAAGTTAACTTTTGTTTATAATATAAACTTACATACAAATTTTCATTTTTATACCTTGAAAACTGGCGAAGCTGATTTGTATGTAGTTGACTACCACCCCCTATTTTTAGGGGATGAATTTCGAGAAAACCGTGATACAATTATTTTTTGTGTCTAACTATAAGCTTAAATACAAATTTTCACCCTTCTTACTTCAAAACTGACGAAGTTCCCATACTAACTTGCGCCGCCTTAATTAACCCTTTAGGGGATGACTTTCCAAAAAAACGTAATACTTCAAAATTTAGTTTCTATTTTTGAGGTAATATGTAAATTTTCATGTTTTTAACTTCAAAAATGACGAAGTTGCGTACTGACTGTTGTCCTCTAAATTAACCCTTTAAGGGATGATTTTCCAAAAAAATGTGTTAAACTTATTTTTTGTTTATTGCTATAAACTTACATAAAAAATTTCATAATTATACCTCGAAAACTGGTGAGGTTGATTTGTATGTAATTGACTACCAACCCCTATTTTTAGGGGATGAATTTCGAGAAAATCGTGATACAGTTATTTTTTGTGTCTAAATATAGGCTTAAATAAAAATTTTCACCCTTCTTACTTCAAAACTGACGAAGTTCCCATACTAACTTGCGCCGCCTTAATTAACACTTTAGGGGATGATTTTCCAAAAAAACGTAATACCTCAAAATTTAGTTTCTAATTTTGAGCTAATATGTAAATTTTCATGTTTTTAACTTCAAAAATGAGGAAGTTGAGTACTGACTGTTGTCCTCTAAATTAACCCTTTAAGGGATGATTTTCCAAAAAAATGTACTAAACTTAATTTTTGTTTATTACTATAAACTTACATAAAAAAAATCATACTTATAACTCTAAAACTGACGAAGTTGGTTTGTATGAAAATGACTTCGGACCCCTATTTTTGCTAGTTAGGGGATGAATTTCCAAAAATCCGTTCTTAGCTGACGTCTCCTTAGCATAATCTATCTCCCTGCCAAATTTCATCATAATCGGTTCGGTAGTTTCTGAGGTTTTTTGTTTAATCAGTGGTGTGTCTCTTTTCAATTTTATATATATAGATGTTATCCCAAGCTTACCATAATACATAAGTGAAACTGCATCCAATTTGTTTTAGCTGTTTTTATTACAATATAGATAGACAAAAATAAAATCATTGGTTTATTGCGGCTTAATACGGAAATTCCTCGAACACATTTTATGAACAGACATCGATTAGCTATAGGTTTATTATGTTTAGATGTACATTATAATATGAAAATTTAACCACAGAATAAGTAATAGTACCTATTGGTACAGAAGAGTCACTTCGTAAAATCATTTAAATAAATAGAGACTCTAGCTTTTTCCGACACAATAAAGTGTAATTCAGGTCGTACAGCACTAATGACATCTAGACGCCGTTGCCTCTCTAATAACTCTATCCTCTCTGACAACGTCAGGGTTTTCTTTTTTTTGTGATGAAATGTGTGATAGATTACGAATGTATGACACGGCGTGGCAGCCCTTCAGAAATTGGCCCGACACGTCGAACGCGGTACGTACTTTTAACATCATACCAATAGTGAGGGAGGAGTATGCCTGGCTTGCTTTTGCATCGAGGCGACGTCATTATGGTTAAAATATCACATCCCGTGAATGTTGGATGTAAAGAATTTTTTTCTCATAAAAAAACATTTCCAATAAAATACCAATATCAAAAAAAATATTGAAGTAGAATAGGTAAGACTTAGGTCTCTCAACTGAGAAGGGAGAATATTCGTAGTCTCCAGCTAGCTCATTATGAAGAACTCTGTACTGTGAAGTTTCTTTCGATTTTTCTTACTCTCAATAATTTATCTTTTCCGATCGTATAAATATACTAATTGGAAGAGAATCATTTTAAATTTAAGGTATTCTTGTAATTTTGTTGTATACATTGTGTGACGATTAATTTGCAATTGCTGATTTTTTTAAATTAATAGGTGCGTGCAAAGTCAGAATTCTTTGTATCTTGGAATTGAAATTTTCTAAATTGGACGCTCCTGTACTAACGGACAGGGCGGCATCCACAAACCTTTATGCAGATAATTCGTTGGCAACAATAAATGTAAAACAAGATTGAGAGAAGAGTTCTGCATTCACATTCAAATCCAATTTGATGGAGTTTGTTTTGGAAAATCGTTTTAAAATTTATATTGGCAAACGTCCAAAATCACCCGTCTTTGTCCCAGAAACTGGTGTCAGTGAACCAGAGATCTGGCGTTTGCGTGGCGCTTGGTGTTTATATGATTTGGGTTCCCTACATCATACGGAATCATTATAAATACCTTTCCGTTTCCTTGACGATGATCAACTCAGAGTGGCTATGAGCATAGCGGAATAGTTTTCGCGCTTTATGCTTAACATTTTTGATATAGGCAGTTACCATTCATACATCCATTAGAGTAGAATTAGTAGGTAAAGTAACAACAAGTAATACAAGTAAACTGACTTTAGGATTATGGATTAAAAGAAATTGAAGACTGGTGTTAAAGCTCTCTTTAATCTCTAATCAGGTTGAACCGATCCTTCGTTACTTGATATTGGCAGACACTTGTAAGGGAGTTACTGTGTGTACAAAACAAAAGATAGTGAAACAAAAGATAAACGTGTGTGTGTTGTATCTTTTTTCGGAACAGATTTTTTGGTTGATTTGTATTTTTTAAATATCATTGGCGAACAGTAAATTTTTCTTCCCGTGATAAATGCATTTCTACAATAAATGTCTAACCCACATAAGCGTAGCTTTTCAGTAATCTATTGCGTATGATTCAGGTCAATAGCATGTGCTATTTTTGTTAGTAGATACTGGACGCAAAATGTTTTCAATCTAACAATGATACACCCATTACAGCGATCTACTGATGGACTAGACTATCCTTTCCCGATAATAATAGAAGCCTAAACAGTCACATGTCATCTCTTCAAATTAGGACGGGTTAGTGGTAAACTCCAACGTCAAAAGCCAGAGCTAAACCTACAATGATTGTTTTGCATAATCTCTTCGAAGCACCCCCATATTGGCCAGAAAGAATGTCCACTCGCATCAACGTCGATAAACCATGCCAGTGGATTGAACCATCCTCCGCATATTAATCAAAGGTTATTCGACGGAAATCAACTGAAGAAGGTATCTCAAAATCAATAAGTACATTAACATTACCTAAGCTGAACGGACTTTAAGTCGCGAATTTTATTATTTATTAGCATTGAAACTGATCATTATCAAATATTTAATCGGCCGGTATCTGTTGTCACGTGTGTCCGTATGACCGTCTCCGTCACACGGCTGTCAGTCGCTATTTGGTTAGCGACGGCATACATAGTGACATTCCCACGTGTCTGAATGATAAAATTGTAACAACAGTCTTTTAAGGACACGATAGCGCAGCTGAAACAGTTGACCTACAAACTGTCAACAACGCTAACAAACAGTGGAAAGATTGTTTATTGCGTGTTGTTACAAAAATGTAAAAGGTGGGTAGATTGGTTTCTGCGAGATGTCCCTCCTCTCCACCTCTCCCTCTCGCTCTCCGGAACTATTCAATCATGCATGATTTTTGCGCCGTTTACGCATCGCACGCAACGGAAGCTTTCAAAAAGGAATATTTTTTCTCGTTTTGCAACATTTTCCATTGATGCTTCGCTCCTATTGGTCGCAGCGAGATGTTATATGTAAAGCGTAAAGCCTTCCTCCATAATTGGACTAACAAACACAAAAATAATCTTTCAATTCAAACCAGTAGTTCCTGAGATTAGCGCGTTCAACCAAACAAACAAACTCTTCAGCTTTATAATATTAGTATAGATTGTTTCTATTTTAAAGGTACAAAGGTTTAATCGTACATAGATACAATTTAAAAGGCCGCTACAGTGATTTCTTGGTTCAGTAAACTTAATTATTACGAGTAGAGTTAATTTAGTGGCCTCTTTTTAGCTCTCCTTATTACTACTACGTTTCTGCGTGGTAGGACAAAAAAAAACTAGCCCAATACATTAAGAATCAACAGAAATGTGCGGCTAGAAAAAAGAAGAATCCTTTTATAGGAATTTTTATCTCTCGCATCTCTTGTGGAATCTCAGCCTTATAGTTGAATTTTAGTTGTAACTGAATCTTCTTGGGGTGGGAAAAATATAATGGGGTCATATAGGTGACTGCAAAATAAATATTATCCTTCTCCGAAGTGACTTCTATTGCACTTATCTTATCTGTTCCTGTACCGTTATCGCAGGTTGACCGACATAAGACGTACGTGCGCATTAGCTGCAAAAATCATTGAGTCGTGTAATTGTTTCTACAACAATGGATCTTAAATTTCGTTGTTTAATGATAACATACTCGTAACATATAACATGCTAATGAATAACACAATAGGATAATATTTAAAAAACCTCTGGACATCACTGTGATTTAAATAATATGCATGTTTATGACTAAATAATAATAATATTTTTTTATTATTTTAAATTTACATATTTTTTTATGTTTGAAAAAATCACATAATTATGAGTTTCCCCAAGCTGAAAGTAAAATCGCATCGAAATCGTTTAAGGAGTTTTCGGTTAGGAATATTCGGTTAACTATACTGTAAGTTAGAAAGGGGAGATCATAAGGTTTTGAGCAAGTGACACAAATGCGTTTGGTAAGCAGATATTGGATAGTCATAGTTTGATATTCCGGAATCCAGACTTTTATGAGTGTCGATTTGTCGAATATTCATTTAAAAATCGTAGAGGTATCCACTTCTACAGTTAATATCCGGATGACCGAGCTTAGCTCGGTTTAGTATTGCTTAACAACGCCATCTGCTTTAGCTTTAGTGTAGCTACTCGCCAATAGATGTCAGGAAGAGTCTATTGTAGCCGTTTTTCATTGCCTGAAAACACCGATAAAACGACATTTTCTAAAAATGAATCTTAGGTAGATCGACTTATCGCCCCCGAAACCCCCTATATACTAAATTTCATGAAAATCGTTGGCGCCGTTTCCGAGATTCCAATTATATTGGATTATTTATTATTAAGAATTGCTCGTTTAAAGGTATTAGATATTTTGTCGGTAATATGTTATACATTGAATATTGTAATTTATTATAGATCACTACATTACGACCTTGTTTTCTTATTACTCTTAGTTTTCAAACATTTTCCAATTGTAAATGTTTTTGTCGTTGCTTTATTGATTTCGTGCAAGCGTGCAGTGTCCTTTACAAGCACTTCCTGGCCATACCGTACCCTAATCAATTCACAATTCCTCATGCTTGTATTGTTACATGTTTTATTGGTTGCATAAATATTTTGTGATTGCTGAATCATTAATTAAAATATATCCGAGGTCAATACAAAATGTACTTGACGAAATTATGACACTTTATTTGTATTGTGTGGTCATTTAAATCCATTTTCAAATACCTTTATGAAGTCGTGTTTGAACTATAATATTTTTAACCGACTTCAAAAAAGGAGGAAGTTCTCAATTCGACTGTATTTTTTTTGTATGTTTGTTACCTCTGAACTTTCGACTAGGTCAACCGATTTTGATGATTCATTCGAATCGAAAGCTGCTGCTTGTCATGTGATCCAACTTAAATTTGAGCGTGATCTGACTATGGCATCCATGAGAAAATCATATAAATCTTAAAGCATTAAGTATGTGCGTGATAAATGGACAGATAACTCAATAACACGCCAACCGATTTCGATGATTCTTTTTTTATTGGATAGGATGTACTGCATTTGAAGTCAGTTTTTTTTTGTTAAAATTTTGTATTATAATGGAAAGAAACGTATCTATTATACTATATGAGGTATTGAGAACAATAAATGGTTTATTGATGCTTTTTCTATTGTGTATAATATTAGCCCATATAATGGTCGTAGCGCACATATCAACTCGGAAAGGGATCGGCACCGGATCGCCTCGCCGTCAACCTAACGTAAGCTCGGCTACGGCTAGGCGACGCCGCGCTTACGGCTAGGCGACGCCGCGCTTACGGCTCGCCGGCCGCTGGTTGACGGAATGAATGACACCAGTTCGCCGACGCAGCGGTAGCCGCGGCGCAGGGCGTGCACGAGGAAACGGAAAGTCGACGGATAGCGTACGGTGAGACGTAAGCGCGGGTACGGCAAGTCGTCCACGCACCGTACCGCGGTTCGTGAGCTTGTCTCGAGGCGAGGCGATTACGTTACGAATCCGATAAGTGTGCTTTACAGTAGGGAGTTTCATACAAAGAATACTGACATGCAAGAGTTGATACGTTTACGTTCCGTTTACGAGTTGATATGTGTGCTATGACCATTAATGTGTGCTTGCATATTAGTCTGCTCTATCATCTTCGTTTCCTCTTGCAGGTGTAGAAATTTGTCCGAATATATGAAAATAGCTGAGAAGGTGAAAGAATTCTTCCATAACGAAGGCATACACTCGACAACGATACAACCAGAGTTTGTAGAGTTGCCGTTGGACGGTAATGAGGTAAGTCTGCAATTTTACCTATGTAGTTCTGCTTTATAGCGATGTTCAATCATATTTTAATACAGTGTCTAATTTGTTTTTCAAAATTGCGCATAATTTAAATAAGTTGCCCTCATAATTTTCTAATAGTTAATTATTGATGATAAAACTCAATTGTAAGGGTCGCCAGGTGTTGCCTATGCCTGTGTGAACAGGGCAACAGTGACCTCTCACTAATTTAGATGACCTGACAAATTAAGTCTGCCCTTCAGATTAACTTTACGATATTAGTTTTTAAATTTTCTAAAGTAAAATTACGACATTCAATACATATTGTTATTAAGTGACCAAACCTTAGTCTTACCGTTACCTATGTTACGATTGGCAAAATCTATACATATAAAACACAAAAAATGTTGTCCTTTGTAGACTCTGAAACCATCCAATATCAAAATAATTTCAGAGATTTTGAGACCACTGAAACATTGCATTAGGCACATTCGGTCCATTGATAAAGTCGATTTTCCACTTTTCCCATACAACAATTTGAAGACAATATGTAAAGATCGCATCAACGTCAACACAAAAACACTAATCTGTCATTCTCATCAGAAAACATTTTGGTGTAGTGGAACACGCCGGGTATCCACTAGTGTATTCGCATCACTATATACATATTCAGTTCTAGCACCGCCACTACTGGGGGCGTATCAATTTATTGGTGGTCTATATAGTGGGGACAAATGGGAAGGATCTTGTTCCCATTTGTCACCAGTGGGGACAAACATGGTGGGGACAAATGGGAATAACCCTGATATAAGTAATGACAAGTCAAAACACGTGTTTGGCAGATAATAAGCGGGGCGTCGGCGGAGGCGCCGTGCGCGCTTCACTGCCCGCCGAACGACCTCTGCCACAACGCGACGTGCTGCGGGCCCAACCAACAGGTGAGCTGGGGGGTTCGCATACAACACTAGACTAGTTGAAACTTGTAACACTTGTGTTACTTGTAACGAGTGTTACAAGTAACACAACTTTAGGCGGTTTTAGATGAGATTCTTTGGTAAACAATCTTGGCAGATTTTGATTGAAATATTAATTTATGTTAGTTTTAAAAATCATCAATAGTAAACAGAAATTAGTTTTAGTATTAATAAGATTTTTTAAATTCTTTTAATTTTATGTCTGCCAGATTATTTACTAAATAAGATTAGTCTAAAAACTTACTTAATAAAATTAAATGTTAAGATTTATCTGTAAATATTATTTTTTTTCTTTGCAATTTTTTTTCATAGATGTTTTATTTGTTTATAATTTTATAGTGTAGTCATATATCACATTTGGAGCATCTTCGTAAGTGAATTTATGTCTTTATCGGCATGCTCCTAGAACATATTTATGTATTATACAGAAAAATTCAAATACATAATTCGAATTGTAATTTAAATAACATAAACTATTTTTATATACAGGTGATCAATACGGCATGTGGCCCATTTATATTAATTCCAAATTTACAAAACATATTATGATTTTATTTAGATTAGATGATATTTGTTACTAGGTAGCAAATCTGAGGACAGATTGAAATAGATGAATATTGATAGTAAAGATAGCAATATTTACCTATCACCAAATAAATAGTGTATATTTAAGAGGATTCCATATATGTAGGTTTGAGAGAGTTTGTGGCCATTAGTTTAAAATGTGAAGGAAAAAAATTAAGTAACTTATAAAATAACAGGAAAATTTATAAATGTTGACTTTGACATGATGTTATATTAAGTGATTCGAGATAATCTACATAATATGACCATCCATTTAAAAATCAATTGTTTATATTAAAAAATAACTATAAATATTTATTATAAGTTATACATAATATTATAAGTTTTAGGCAATTTTTTTATATATAATTTTTTTGCTAAATAGGTACCTTTATGGGTAAAATATTAATGTTGAATATAGTTGCGTATATATTTACCGGTAGCGTACGTTATACGAATGGTCATTCGAATAGAAAATTAGGTCGCTCGGCTGAGAGCACTCCTGTTTTAATTGATGTCGCTCTAATTAGTGTTATCGCTATTCGATCAGGTACTTCCAGTTGTATTTGCGTTATAAAGACAGTTGGTAACAGTCCTGGGGTTGTAAATACAATATAAAAGGGTGACGGTAATAATATTATGGTCCCTCGGTTCGATTAACGGAATAAAAATAGTGAACAGTTTGGGCGGCTTAGCCGTATTGGGGTAGCTTAGAATACTGACCACAGTCCCGTACCTACTAGTATACTAGGGTGTCGTAAGAGGCGACAGAAGCTGGCTTGGTAATGAGAATAATATTATCAATATTATCTTTTTGTGAAACCTACCTGTCTAGTTACATTGTTGCTTGAGGCATCCGCCAAACGACTTGTCGTGTTCCGGCTGGGGGCTTGAGAGTCAGTCTTTCTTTCTTTCACTTCTTTCTTGGTCGGCAACGCATTTGTGATGCCTTTGGTGTAGCTGGTCTCCATGGAAACCATGGCCACTTACCATCAGGGGGATTGTAAAACATTTTAGACATAAAAAAGATTGCTTAAAGGAACTGTCATATATAGGAACTGTCATACTAGGTGTATAGTGTACGCATAGAAACACCAAGGAAATGGAAAGGGAATGGCTTATTTGCTACTTCATTGATAAATAATCTGCTTATCATTTTTTTTTATATTGCTACTTCATTGATAAATAATCTGCTTATCATTTTTTTTTATTAACACAAAACGAATATAAATATACTGAGTGTAATACAAGTACTTATTGATATCTTAATTGGTCACTTAAACTTCTTTTATAATAATGTGCAAAGATACACGTGAATATTTTACAGAAGTATTTTATCTTGAATCAGTCAGCACTGTTTTATCGTGCCATTATAATCACAGCTATCAAGTATCAGATGGAACAAACATTAAATAAAATTGTTTTTTCTGGCTTTAACATCAAATATGAATCCAACAAATTCGTAACCAATGCAGTCTTTCTGAAACACTAAATAAAATTTAAAACTTAATATTTTTATAAGAAAGATTTAAGTGTAAATAAATAGTGATATTTTGAAACTTTGAGGTTCTTAATTACATATCAAGTTAGTTCGTAGTTAAACACCAACTAAGTTGGTATGAGGGTATTTTGTAGCATTTTAACTCGTGTCACAGTAAGAGAAAAATTTGGAGGATTCACCTATTTAATCCTTAAATTGAGAGGAATATTTTACTATTATTATACACAGACATATTCACGTGCGCTTTCAAGTTAGATAAAACCTTGGCGTACGTGCTCCACTCTATAAGAGATCCTTATGTACAATGATATAACCGCCAAAGAGAATGTCTATAAAGTTCTTATTTGATAACACAATCACTGCCCTTAAATAGATAGGGATATTATGTATGTGTTCATTGTTATTTTTTTAGTCTTTTTCAATTAGTTATTGCACAGATTTGCAAATGTTAAATATGATTCTTATTTTATGAAAAGGAAAGCATAATAAAATACGATCTTATTACAGGAATTAAAAATATATTTAATGGAAGTTGTACAATGATTACCTAATGTTATAATGTGATTTTTTTGTGATGTTTCTATACCTCAACAACAATTCTACCAGTCAGCCAGTATTCCAAACAGTGTTCATATATATTATTTCTTAGGCACAATTTATTTCTTTTCATTTACAGTTTTTCAGTTTAGAAACGGTAAGGATTCGGTAATCTAATGTAAGGAGACGGAACAGTTGCGTGAAGATTAAGATCAAAGGAGACGTGTGATATTTCGAAGACTTTTACCATGAACGGCTCAATGTGCTATTTGTAATAATTCCGTGTTCCTATTAATTTTACTTCGAAAGTAATTTTATATATTATAATGAACCAATTAAATCATGACAAGTTTTATATTGTTATATGTAATGTTGAAAATAAATTAAAAATCGGAAAATATTTTTACAAAGCCTTTTTCTTTTTAATTCTATTATACAAATCCATATTTGTATTTTTGTAAAGACATAATATTATTATCTGTACGTGTATGAGTATAAAACAATCATTATTTATGTTCTTAAGTATACAAAAATAACATTAATAAACAGTTTTTATAACTTAGTATACTTTATATAATTTACTTCCATCATAAAGATTTAACTTTATGTAACATTATTACAGTATTTTAAAATAGATCTACATATTAATAAGTTGATTCTAACGAAGTCAAACTATTTTGTATTATAGTGATATTCAGCTCTATAAATTATTATACCAGTGTTATAATGCTAATTCATCAGAGCATGTCCGATTAAAATTAACCCAGGTAGTGTTACAAGTAAATGGAAATACAGATCATATTTTGTTACAAATAATATCTTACGTAAAACATGCATTTAACAGATGAAATTAAATAGGACCTCTTGTGGAAGATTGTGTTCTATGCCATCTAGTTGAATCCTTCTAAACGTATGGTTCTTGGCTAGCTATCACCTTCTAGAGTCAGTTTGCAGTTCAGGAAAATCAATGAAAAAGTTTTCTTTTTTGCTCCATATGGCGACGATGGCCATCTATCACAAATGGTCTTGTGGCGACAACGCACACACGTCACACGGTGACGTCACTTCGCCCTGAATCACGCTATCGAAGTTTTCAAAGATCGCTAGTATATATACGAATGCTCCGACAACGACAGTCGGGGCTCGGCCGCCTCCCAGGCAACACATCTCGCCTGGCGGGAGATCTCCCTTTGCCAAACTGGTGACCCTCGACAAGAACACGTCCCTTCTGTGCACCGATAGCGGCAGCAGGCATCACTCCCCCCTCACCTCACCGCTCACACCCGACGGAAAGCAGCGACATCTCCCCGCAGTCTCATCACCAGCCACACTAGCTCATCGGGTTCATCGCAGCGTATGCCCAAGACGCTTCCTGTCCCCGTTCCGGCTATTGTCCACACGACGGCTCCACTGACGGCTGGAGTGCACATCACTCGCCCTCTGCATTGGTCGTCTCACCCTCCCATCCCGACTCACCGTGGATAGAGGGCATCCCGTGGATACACATGGCTGAGCAATCATCGCGGCGCACGGACTGCAAGATGTATCGACCTCCGGTCTGAGCAGGGGGGTGATGTGGCGACAACGCACACACGTCACACGGTGACGTCACTTCGCCCTGAATCACGCTATCGAAGTTTTCAAAGATCGCTAGTATATATACGAATGCTCCGACAACGACAGTCGGGGCTCGGCCGCCTCCCAGGCAACACATCTCGCCTGGCGGGAGATCTCCCTTTGCCAAAGTCTAATAATTCATAACAAATTTCAGTCACCATGTTTTAAAATATTAGCCAACAAACCCTTGGTCTATGATAGGCTAAAGATCTTCTGATTAATACTTTCTGTTACGTAAGGCTGTATGAGTTGTGAATCTCTGGAACTATCACATGGCAAGGAACTAATGTTTCAGTACAGTACTGGACTACATCGCCATTTATCATCAGATCAGATTGTATTCTGCAATACAATACATTGTATTTTATTGATTGTCTTTTATTGTGAACACTAAAAATATTAAAACTAGAAGGACATCGCCATGGAATATACACATCTTTAGCAGCGCATAAAACATAAAAAATATTTGCACAGGATACCAACCTCGTGTCTCATGACTTTGCCGTGAACCAAGGGTCTAAGGGTAGTCAGTGACACTTGTAAATAAAGTGATTTTATAGTAATAGTATTACTGTAACCCATCTATGGAGCTACAACTCTGATGAAGATTGGCTGTACATGTTCAGTAGCAGTGGTCATAACCAACCACTCGTTCTCTTCTTCCCTATTATCACTTAAAATAATCTTCATCCATCCATTCATCAGCCCTTGGAGGTCCACTGCTGGACATAGGCCTCCCCTAACTTGCGCCACTCTGACCGGTCCTGAGCCTCCTGTGTTCAGCGGATGACTACGGTCTTCTTCAGGTTGTCAGTCCACCTGGTCGGAGGGCTTCCTATACTCCATTTTCCGAGACGGGGGCGCCATTCGAGAATCTTTCTTCCCCAATATCGGTCCTTCGAACTATGTGGCCAGCACATTGTCACTATCACCGCGCTATGTCGGTCAGCTTCGTTCATCTACGGATTTCCTCATTCCTCAAAGAGCGATAACCGTTGGGGAAGTAAGGTCCTCGAATGAAAACACACCTCGGAATAAGGAGCATAGGACGCCCCCTGACCAGGTGGATTGACGACATGAAGAAGACAGCGGGTATCCGCTGGATTCAGAAGGCTCAGGACCTGTCAGAGTGGCGCTTGTTAGGAGAGGCCTATATACAGCAGTGGACTTCCAAAGGCTGATGGATGGATGGATGGATGGTTTTAATTTAAGGAAATTTAGGTAACATGTATTCTAGCACGTACAGTACAATTGACACTATATCTACAAAATACTAACTACACATTAAGTGATTGACGTCATCTAAGACTTAGCACATGGTCTTCCGTAAATACGCCATTAAATCTGCAAATAAGAAGTCCTATCACGTTCGCAAAGGTAATAAAAATATCGTATACGTATGTCATTTGGGTTGGTGAATGCTTTGTATGATAAGGGGAATGTATTTTTCAGTTTTGCCCATTACTTCATAAACAATTTGTAGGGATGTCGAGTGTGGAACATTAGTTATTGGTAGACATACTGCCTTGCATTATCATTATAAATCATTCGCTGTGAACTATGTAATATCATTTACACAAATGTACTATAGTTATGTTTTGTATGTGGGATACATTAGCATCTAAATAGAAATGAATCATTATCGTGTAAAGTATAGAGATGATATTTTGTTGATTGTTAAGTGTTTTATGTAAATATATTTTGCTTTTTTGTGTACTGTTGAATTTTGAATGGTACTCGCCCACTTACAACTTCCTACCTGATCGTTTGCGCTGAAGAGAAGCATTTAAAATTTAACTTTTAAGTCATCTGCAATACAGTGCAATTTACTACAACCAATACAACTGAGAATATCATATTAGTATACGCTAGAATCATTGTTACGTCGCTGTTTACTGTCTTTGCTTTTCGTAATTGGATAAGCTTTTCGATTTTTTATTATGATACATATATACTTATAACGATCTACATAAGGAGGCTGTAAGTGAGGTGTATCTAGTTTTGCAGAGTCATAGAATTACTGTATTAATCCAAAGATATTTTTAATCTTATCTCTTATCAGACATTATACAATTTAACATATAACTGGGTCGAAATAACAAACCCAAAAATAAAGTACTTTTTGCAACTTGGCACGAGTTGAAATATAAAACTATATAACAATTAACCGATTAGGAGTTTGGGAGTGACTCTGCAAAACTGGATTAAAGACCAAATAAAGAATATCGACCCGTACATAACAAATTGGTGCATATTTTCAGAAACAAAGCACTCCATCGCCGTCGATGACACCATATCTGTGTCGGCAACGCAACATGGGCTCGAGGACGGAATCGGTCAACTCCAACATAGGCAATCAGGGAAACAACTCCGCTAGGAACCTGGATGCTTTGGAATGCGGGTAAGTTTGCTTGTATTTGGCTTGAAATTGGTCACTAAAATGGACCTTTATTATTAAACTGAATTAAACAGACCATTTTATTATTACAAGAGTCCGCGACTGCCAGACCTTCCTTTTTTTATAAAACTTGAAAGTTTATCTGCTCATGTCCTCAACACAGGGAAGAATGCTCCGGGATGATGGTTACTTTGACAGTAACAGATGCATGAAATTGGACCTAAAATTCGTTAAAGTATGAAGCTCAGTTTTTTTATATTTTCTTCGGAATAATATTAGACATAACATTATCCATTTGCCAGACACTTAGTAGAGTTTTAATCCTCCAAACACCTCTGAACCTCAACATTGATTAAAGAAGCAATATTTTTGGACTTACTTTTTAATTTCCAACAATACGATTTCTATAATCAATCGCCTTAATCTAAAGAACGCCACACATGCGTTATGTCATTCTTAAAGTGTCGATTAACATCAAGGATGTTAGGAGTTTGGACGCAGTTACCTAGGCAGGCGTAGAAACTTAGGCAGAGACATAAAGTTTAAATGAAAAGTGGTACTTCCAGGTCTCTGCTCCCCTCTCCGATGCTGGAAGCGCGCCTGGGCGTGTGACAGCCGGCGCCGTGCCACGTGGCAGCCAGCTAACTTACAGTAGCTGGAGAGCCAGACACTCGACTATCAGTAAGCAGTAGTTAATTTATTTCACAAACAGACGTTTTAGCCTAGTGTCGAGATTGTACTGGCGGTGTGAAGGTATCGTGTGACTCGGACGCACGAACGTACGTCTGATGCGTTTAGGACGTAGTGACGTACGTACGAATGAAACGCGCGAAGACGTATAACTGAGAGATGAAATCGTGTCACTCTGTAAAATCAATGTGCGATTGATATGTCATTAACGCCCCGACTCAGAGTCACTAACGGTTACTTAAATCGCTTCTTAGTACACAATTTGTGTTGTGATTCTTTCCTAAAGAGCGATTAAAGTAACCGTTAGTGACTCTGAGTTGGGGCGTAAGTTACTTATCTCTTAGTATAAATTTGACAAAATTTATTCAAAGCTGCAATGTTTAATAGAGTACTAGCGTAACAGATTTTGTACGGAACGTACGAATGTTGGAGCTGAGTATCGAATCAGGTTTACGATTTTAAGTTGTTTTTCAATTTATTATAAACTTATAGTAATTTGTATACTTAGTGCAATATATGTTTTACGTTATAATGTAAAACATTAAATGTAATCCAGATGAATTATAGCGATATTGTAAAGAACTATTTAATTAGCTTTTACAAGTCCGACACATATATTGTTGCTAACATTTGAAGCATTCAGTTGGAGATACATACATTTATTTATTTATTCAATCATAATAAAGTACTGCTTACTCGAAATTATTAAAAGCTTAACTTATTTAACTAGCCATAATAATACAAATTAAGTATTAAGCCTGTTACACACCTATCGCACTACTGATCACTTGAAAGCACGTCATTTTTGTAAACCTACTAGGGTACTGTTTTCAAAAATTTGGCATTTAAAAATCACTCGCACAAAATAACCTCCGAAAATCTAATCATCGAATACAGAGATGTTTCTTAATTAAAGTAAATGTTAAACGTAAATTATGTTATAAGGTATGTATATAAAGGGCGTTAAATTAATCAATAAGATTAATTAATGCGCCAGAATTTTGGAGAATACAATATTCTGCCAACGGATGGGACTGTGCCTATCCTCCCTAATCTAGGAAGGAGACTGCCCAACAGTGGGACATTGATTCATCGAGATCGCTTTAAATATCAAGTTGATCAAGTGCATTGCGATAGAATAATAATATAAATTACAGTAAACGTGGGTTTGAAATTTCACTGTAACTTTGAACCTAGAAGCGCGGGGTTCCTATTTCTATTTTAATTTCATTCGAGCCTACCTAACCTAACTTTTGTCTTATTTAGATACGAACGTTATTTTTCTTAAGGCCAGAAAAATAGTGTACAAAGTTACAAGGAAATTCAAAGTCTCCCAAGTTCACTGTACTGATTATTGTATAGTTATATTATTATACGAGTATAATATAATATAAACTAGATTCGAATCATGTAAAAGAGCACGGGTTGCGAATTCAATGTGTTCTTAGAGTTAAGTATTTCACAAGTAATATGTATGTGTTATGGTGAACGCACGCACATATATCCGCAACGTACGCGCCGAACGCGCATATTTCACGTATGTACATATCGCTCACCCAGTAATACAGCGGCACATCTACGTTTGTCATATTTTACAGAAACGAATTTCAAATATTTTTTTTTTAATTTATGGGTGGGTTTGTGTTTACGTTTTAAAAAATTTTTATTGGTTTGGTTATTAGTATAGACATTAATACATATTTAACATTATGTAGATTAGGCACTTTTAAACACGTATGCCATATAAACTCAATTTCGCATTTTTTGCAGATGTGCCATTATATTACTAGGTGAGCGATATGTGTATGTACGACCGCATATGTCATCCGCTCTCGTATGATTTCATACAAATGCGGCGCGTACGGTGCGGACATATATGCGTTCAGCATTAAATGGTAATACGGTAATACCAAAATAGGTGTTGACAGTGACTGGACATATATAAACGGTATATGCGTTGAAAACTGTCAAGAACTGTCAATACCGCATGTCAGGGTAGTTCTTTCTGTAACGTTACTGTGTCGTATGAAGGATTAAGCTATATTATATGGGTTTAGGTTAATTTCAGGTAATAAGCCATCAGGTAATAATGATGATGTTGCTTGATAGCACTATTTGTAATGTTTTATAGCATAACACTTTTAAAAATTACGAATACTTTGAAGATTAAAAAAAATGTTAAATACTGTCAAACGGTCTCAATTGAATTTTTAAGCGCACAGGAGATATCATTTTATTTTCCACTTATTGTTCTATGTACGGATTTATTTATAAACAAAATAATTACGTTCACTTCACATCGACATAATCACTATCCTATCATAATTATATTTTGAAAAGGCCTACTATTTGATGTGTGGTATATTACGATTATCAAAATATATTTGTCTACAAGCCTAATCCTTCATACTACATCAAAGACATAGTTTTTATAGTCCTCAATTTCTTAAATTGCACATTGTATAAAGTTGTTCGTAAGTAATTTCACTGTATCTTTAATAGCTAAATACATAATAATAAACAAACTAAATAGTAATATGATAAACATCTTTTCCGTTTATAAACGTGGCTGCAGAACTATAAGACTGGTGGGAATTATATTGACTAGCATAAATGATTCGAAGTACAATTACATACGTTTAATGTTTTTTAAAACCATTTATATATCGCACCTTTAGAACTAAAGTGGCTTATCTAAGAATTTTAACAAAATGACTTGTATACATTGAACGGTATAAAAATATGTAATTTATGTCCAATAAATAATAAAAAACGCCCAATTCTTCAATGACATGTTTTGTCGCTTACCAAAAAATACGAATTTTGGATACAATTCTAAAGGTGCGTCATGTTTTTATGCCGTTCAATGCATAAAAGTCATATTCTTAAAATTCTTAGATAAGTCACTTCAATTCTAAAAGTGCGATATGGCACTTTTTGAAACGTTCTTAATTTTATATTTTACTACGTTTTCGTATCTATCTACTATGATAGTTACTTCATGTATATAATAACGTGTATATTATATACGTTAATATGAACTTTAAACTTTAAGTAATAAAACTCTATTTTTAAATTATTGTTTCTCCTGTGTTAAGGTTGTCAATAAACCTGTAAAATGTAAAAAATGTTATCACTTTTTCTTTTATTTATTTATTTTTTTAACTGTGTGTCTATCACACGTGCTATGCTAAATATTTTAATGCAACGTCTTTAATAAAATCGTGATTGTGGGATTTTATTTAATTCATTACTTTTTCATATAACAATTTCTTGGCACAACTTGGCTTGCTTTCAATACTGCTTGTTTTGCAATATTTCAATAAAAAGTCATATCATAACTTTTGTTCACTAAAGTGATTTTTTTACTTCAATACACAAGCATAATTAGGCATAGTATAGCTTTTAACTAATGTTATACTGTTTATTTTCGAACTGACTGAAATAAAAGTAGCTACTGTCATGCTATCGCTACCGCGCCTTCTCTATGTGGACCTTTGCGAGGGTTCTGCGGGTCTCAAGGCGAACCTTTTTATCCGGGCTTAATCTCGGGAGAACTAGTGTCTCCCGGTGGAGGGGCGGACCCCGCTGTTGAGCGGGGGATCCTATTATGTCCGTGAACGAAGCTGGTGTCGAAGTTAGACGACGATGGCCCCCAGATGGACGGGGACTCAGTCTGACTCTAAGAGCTCCTGCGGAAGCGGGTAGCCCTCAGGCGGCCCTGAAATAGAACTAACGCTAAATGTTCCCTTGTAAACCTGCAATAGCTTAATGAAAAGCACTTTCTAAGAATAAAAGGAACAAAGTAAGCCGACAAAAAATTAAAAAAAAACATTGTTTAGTATCTGTATCTGTTGAATTAATAAATACCTCCAATAATAGATTATCCCAAACTTCTATGTCCAGACATTGATCAGTATAATTTTATTATTTTATGAGACGTCGGATTTAGTTGATAGTTTGATTCTATATATTTACCAATCAACATTGAGTAAATAAATAGGTAAATAGTAACCTGCAATAATCACTGTGTAGACCAAAAATATAGTGTGCATTTTTAGAAAGTATAGAGGATATAGTACGATTTCAAACCGTTTCTTATACTTAACGAATGTGATCATGATTCGTAGTTTTAAGTAGAAAAACGTCAAGGATGCTAGCGTTTTAGTTTCTGGTATATACTATAGATATATGCGGGTAACGCGTTGTAATATAATAAGTAAGTAGAAACAAGTTAGAAAATCGCAGCTCGACATTGGGCGTTCTGGTTACATAGTGGGCATATTTTCTGTGCGTATAATTTGCTATGGCATAATGCCATCATAGCAAAATAACAGACCTAAAGACCGAGGTAAGCCGAAATTGTATATTGGCATATTGGCTCCATATATTGTGTTTATTTATTGCGAAAAGTTTTTTCATTTAATTTCAAAAGGTATGTAATTACTTATTAATTATCATGTATAAGAGTCTTACTGCCGCGAAATTACCTATGGTACGTGGATCATAAACATGCATTAATATGTAAAGCTAGATGTTACAGCGAAAGAGAAAAAGTGTGTTTCAAGTAAGTCTGCAATATGTAAGTGTTTTTAAAATTTCGAAAAACTTATTTATAGGGAGATAATAATAGCCTTGTAGTCACTTTCATCAAAGATAATAACAATAAAAATTTTAAGATAATAATTTAAACATTGAGTTTTATATAACATTTTTAATTTAGAAACTCATATTTCAATGCTACCAACGTAATAGCGAATGGCAGACTTACTTGGAACACACTATAGGCAATCTGTCTGTACGCATTCGAACGTACAAACTCAGGCTTTTATGGGCTGCAAAACGCTAAATACCCGCGAAACCTGTGTTTCGATAAATGATCCGATAATTCAGAAAAGGATGGCAATTTTGTCAGTCTTAGAAGCGTGGTTGGGCAAAATTGGGACCTAACTTTTCGAAATCTCAAATTATATATCTTTGAGGTTTTTTACTTTTTTATATGATACATTGTTTTCTTTTCGGAAAACAATCTAAGTCGAAATCATTTATTAATAAAGATCTGCACGTCTTTTTTTAATCTACAACCAATTCGAAAAGGTGCTTTTCATGGAGGAGCATGTTATTTAAAAAAAATAGCGTTCCCAATATAATAATGACGAAAATAACAACTTCGCAATGTTAAATAACCCGCCCGCGCTTCTAGTGATAATTCTTGCTACGAAATGTCACTTGTATGAGGCCTGTATAAAATGTAATAGTTTAATATTTAAAATAAAATTACGTGACTGGAAATGTCTGATGTAAAAAAAATTGCGTCCTACTAAAAATAGGGTAAGTCGTGGTAAGATAAGGTAATAATGTGTGTTTGTTCTTTGTTACCATGTTGCAATTTATTTCTGTCAAGGTGTGATCTAATTTGTCGCAATGCTAATATTGTCGTATTATTGTCATAAATCAACAAAACGTTGATCTTGAGTTACTGTTCAAAAAGTCTTCATACTTATATGAATTGTTAACGCGTTGTCTAACATAATTGGTGATTGGTGCATAAATTACTTATAGGTGGCGCTAGCTGATATGACTGTATGTTGTAGATCTAAAATCTTTATATCATTGTAAGCGTTGTTAAATCGAATACCTGTATTACATTAACATTTTATTTACAGGCATTTGTATTATAAATCTCTCACATGGAATCAAATACTCTGATAAATACACACCGATTACATTTAGTTTTTTTTTCAAAGAAATAATGTAGAATTAGTAGTCTGGTTATTTATAATTCACTAATTAGTTTGCTTTTGTGCAATGATATTAAACTATAGATACGTTATGCCCTTACAAATCAACCAAAAAATCTGTTCCGATCGAGCTACAACACACACACGTTTATCTTTTGTTTCACTACATCAATCAGTATTACATTGGTAAATTATGTAAAAGGGATGGCACTACTAAAACCATAATAGTGAAAAAGACAGCTAGACGGCCTCACTCAGAGGCAGCAATGAACTGTCTGAATTAGAATCGCTACACTTGTCTAAATTCGACTGACATAATTTCAGCGCCATCTTGGCATATCTTGTATTTAATATCATTGCTATTGTATCAGCTAGATCACTCCGTTGTATATCATGCCTAACATATTTTTGCAATACTTTTAAGTAGTTTATGCTTTCTGTTGTGTACTTTGTTCAAAACATTATTTAATGACATCTTTATGGCTTCGAAAGGTTTATTTCATAGTATCAATGTAATCAGCCGCCAAATAACATTTGTACAAGTATACTTATAAAAAAATTATCAGTTTTATATCAATATTTAGCTTTATTAAAATCATGTATCCTGCTACATTTATATTTTTTAATTTGTTACGTGTCAGTTTTATACAATTGTAGTTTAATTGTTACATTGTTATTTTGTTAGTGAAAGTAGCTATGAATTTATCAAAAACATTAATTTATCAAAAAATGAAATTAATTATCTATGTTGTTAGCGATACGTTCTGTAATTTCAGTTTCTGCTCAATACGTGTCTAGGTCTTATTATAGTTTGGAACTTTTATGATCGCGGAATTTATTATACATTTTTAGTATATACAATATTTTAAATAGATATATTGTATGCCGTTATTCCGTACTTTACAATTAACTTTGTCATATATAAAGTAGGTACCAAATATACATATATGTATGTTTATGCTTATTATGTGTATTTAATTTACCTACTACAATTTGGCAGTCACCACAAAACCGACAATCGGACCCTAATATCTGCATATAATATTCTATCGCATTATACTAAAAACGTATATTAATGTATCCATGTACAAAATTTAGTTATGATTATGTTACGTTATTAATGCAGGCGCAGCTTTTTGTGATTTATCATAAGTACCCACATTACGACGTTTTGCCAAAGTGAACGTTTTTATTAAATTAAATTATTTATAAAATTGTTAATATTTACGAAACGTCGTTCGTGAGGTTAACATGATTTTATTTTTTATTTAAATAAATTTTATTATTAAGTATGGAGTTAGTTGATGCGAACGATGTTGATGTTTGAGTGTTTGTGGTTAGAACAATTGTGGAAGTGTATTTTCACGGTTAATAAAAATGCATATTATACGCTAGTTTTTTATTTATTAACGAACCCGCAATTTTAGTAGTTATACTGAACATTTTTTGGCCGTTTTCATTATTATCTATCTACTAGCTGTTGCCCGCAGCTTCGCATACGGAAATTATGTTTTACCTTAGTTGCAAGCAAATCGATTGATGTTTTAAAAATATTCCATACAAATTTTCATCCCATTTCCCAGGGAAACCTTTTAATTTTCTGGTAAAAAAGTTTCCTAAAATATGACCCGGCGTATTAGTAACAACTTTACCAATTTTCATCGAAATCCGTTCAAGGGTTTTCATGTGATGCCCGGACAGACAAACAGACAATTGAGTTTTATTATAGTATAGATACTGTTAGATGTTAATAGGTAGAGTAATGCCAGTTCACACTGTATGTTGTGTCTTTTTGATAATTGATAGGCAACTTTCATGAGGTTTATGAATAGATAAGAATATTGGGAGAATTGTGAAGCTCTCGAATAACTGAGATTGAACTTCACGTACAGGTATTTTAAGTTCGTTTAATCATCAATCAATAGGTTGAAGCCTTATCATCAATAAAAAAGATGTGGACGACTTCATGTAAGTTCATTATCAACTACCCTCCAAGTAAGATGATAGGTTTTTGCGTGTACTAGATTCAAAATTTGAATACAGGGAGTTAGTCGCTTCTTCAGTCGTAAAACCTTTTACCATCAGATTTCCTGTCTTGGTTTAGTACGTAGTCAAAAAAGTAAGAAATAGCATAGCTAAGTACATGATAATTTGGAGACTTAAATGACACACTTAAGTATTTCACGAAAATATATTTGAATATCATCTGCTTACTAAAAAAACGGCTAGGTACTAACATAATATTATAGTTTGATGTTCTTCTATCTATTTGTCACTGTCATGTCTGTTATTATGACTGAAGAATATGCCCATAATTGCAGGTCTACAGAACCGACTTAGTAGCACATTTCGATTCGAATTCACAGAAATGATGTCATATTGTAACCTGCTACTGATTTTTGTGTTTTGTGAATTAACGGTAGAGGAACGCCGAAGGAGCCCTCACTGGAATCAACCTGGTGTCCCCATTCGGGTTGTTCACGACCCAATATTCTCTGCCATTAATAATTTCCCTCTTCGATTGCTCATTTATTTTGTATCGAGCATTAGTACCGAACAGAGAGTCGTATGGCGGAGGGTGGCTGTCGTCATAATCTTTAAACTTATTATTTTTACTCCTTTTAGTTTTAAAACCTTTCTTTTCTTTACATGGGTTCAGCTTGCAGCGAATGGGATGCTTCATGAACATCTGAAATAAAGAAATCTATCTAATATACCTACCTATAAAATTCTCGTGTCACAGTGTTTGTAACAAAACTCCTCCGAAACGGCTAAACCGATTCTTATGAAATTTTGTGTGTATATTCAGTAGGTCGGAGAATAGGACGTAAACTAAGATATTTTTATACCCCTAAGCGCTTTTACACTCCTCACATCACCACATCATCACCTCACGTCACCACACATCAGATCTTAGGTTGATATGTTCGTGTTCTGCAAGGAATCCTACTATTGTAGTCTGAAAACTCCTTAATTGTACGATGAAGCTTCTCACCTCTCCGATAAACACAGCGACAGCCGACGCCAGCCCGGTGACCATGATCATGTATGTCATCATGAGATCCGTGTTCCTGAGCTGACGGTCCTTGGATTGCAGGTCCAGAGGACATATTTTAGTGGCGGGCAAGTCTTTGTGCTCCAAAAATGTTATTATACCCGCTTGGAGAAGATGCATGAGTCTACAACAAAGATGAAGAACGAAGGTAAGGACTAAAGTAAGCAAGTCCGGGTTCTGAAGTTACGTGGCTCCCTATTTGAAATTAATAAAAGTTGCAACGTTCTGTCATACAATAACAAGAAATTCCTCTATTTCCTTTTTTCTTTTCAGGTGCTAGTAATAGTGTAATGTTGCACTATTGAAAGATCTGAGATATTACTTAAGTGACAAATTTTTACTTCCCGAGTTTTGGTTACTTTTTGACCAAATTGATGTCAATCAGAATATTCAACGAATTTTAATATGAAATGACTGAGCACGTATTACTAACCAACAATCAATGAATAGATGTACAAAAACAAAACTCACACTCTATCAAACAGTATATTCAACGTGGTATTGAGGGGGTATGCGAATCCTCTCAATCTCCTCATAAAGGCGTTCGGTGCGACGACGTAGGTACATCTGTCTGATTCATCCACACCTTCCTTGGCTTTTGTTAGATAGTCGCTGTACATCATGTTGTCTATCCCGATCTGTTCCTTCACCAGAACGGAGCCTGCTTTCACTAGGGGCAGAAACTCGCTGTCACGCTGGACGTTGTAAAACCGAGCCCGTTTACTGGCTACCATGTTGCTCAGGTAGAAAAGTGCATCGTCGGGCTGATAATAGAAATAATGAGTTCAAAATTACGTTAGGAACCGTTATAACAAAGTTGAATGTCTGTTTCAAAATTGGTCCTAAATGTTTTCATACGATAATGATGATTAATGAAGCTATATATTATGAACCACTATGACTATTTATGAAATTAGGTTAATGAGCACAGTCAAATTACTAATTGTTTTCATCCCATTGCACCATATCAGTATCACCCCTAATAAGTATAGGCGTTTGTTGCCCGTGGACCAATTGCGTAGACATGTGATTGTAAACTTACGAATATATCATCGTGAACACTGGACATTTTAATGCAACAGATACTCAAGATTCGTATTTAATTATTAATTAATCCTTTTACGTAGACCTGACGTAGATCTCGCGTAGACCTGGTTGGTCGAATGGTCAACGGGCAAAAAAAGTGCCCGTAAATGGACGATACAAAAATTTTGCACAACAGATGAAATTAGGACTAATTTTTTTTGTCATCGTACGGTATTCTGAGTAACTGAAATAACTTACCTATTTTCTCTAGTTTAAAAAAAAATATATAGGTATTTATACTATATTTCTTACGAAAAGAAATAAAACACTTGAAGGACAGGCCAAGATGGGCAATGTACAACATTTTTTAATCTCCTGAAATACAGTCGGCTTAACGTGGCAGCAAAATAAATAAAAGGGAGGGTACCTACATATTGCGCGATTCGCAGTAATATGAAATCTCTTGTATCTTATAAGTACTTACATCTCGTATGACATATTGCACAGCGCTGCCCTCAGCTGCTACCCAGCGATAGTTATTTTTATACAGATCCTCAGGGTTTTCTATGTCCAATGTGAACTTGGAGAGCGTCAAAAAAGCCGTCAGGTTAGCCGTGTAAAATGAAGATAGCAATATAATGAAGATCCACCATGTAGCAAAGAGCACACGGGTAGTATCTAAACACGATAAAAAAATTTTACTCAGAAAAAAAAGTTCATTGGACCCAATATAGAACCTTGTCGGACACTAAAACGCAGTTTAAATAAATGTTATATTAAGTAAGAAGCAATATATTTTTATGTATTATAAATAGCTGAGTGTCTGATGGTAAGTGGTCACCGCTAATAAACACGTTACAATCATGGATTGCATCACTGAGACACGGCCAAGGAAGAAGACAGCACAAACAGAAAGCAATAATTAATGCAATATTTGCCAACTGATCATGTTTGCGTTTGTCTTCATCAAATAACGAAGTATGTTATGTACATGTCCTAGTTCTTTTGATCTAATGTGTGGGGTGGTTTTTGCATTTTTAATACTCCCCACATGATTACTGCTGAGTTACGATACGTTACAGTTGCACACAGTAGGTAACCTTTTCAGCTCCGAAGTAAACAATTTACAATTCTTATACGTATATACCCCGTATTATATTTAGGTCTATGTTTGTTTTTTTACTGTCATCTTTACAACTTTTACGAGTACATTCATTGGGTGTAGTTTAGTCCAATTAGATAGTAATAAGCCCTGTAATATAACCCTAGCTTGTGATGGCCTATAATAAGCAGTCAGTGGGTTTGAAAAATTTCTTTTTTGACGCTTAATGGTCATAGCACACATATCAACTCGTAAACGGAACGTAAACGTATCAACTCTTGCATGTCAGTATTCTTTGTATGAAACTCCCTACTGTAAAGCACACTTATCGGATCCGTAACGTAATCGCCTCGCCTCGAGACAAGCTTACGGTGCGTGGACGACTTGCCGTAGCCGCGCTTACGTCTCACCGTACGCTATCCGTCGACTTTCCGTTTCCTCGTGCACGCCCCGCGCCGCGGCTACCGTTGCGTCGGCGAACTGCTGTCATTCATTCCGTCAACCAGCGGCCGGCGAGCCGTAAGCGCGGCGTCGCCTAGCCGTAGCCGAGCTTACGTTAGGTTGACGGCGAGGCGATCCGGTGCCGATCCCTTTCCGAGTTGATATGTGCGCTACGACCATTATGGACGCCGCGCTTACGGCTAGGCGACGCCGCGCTTACGGCTCGCCGGCCGCTGGTTGACGGAATGAATGACAGCAGTTCGCCGACGCAGCGGTAGCCGCGGCGCCGCGGCGCGGGGCGTGCACGAGGAAACGGAAAGTCGACGGATAGCGTACGGTGAGACGTAAGCGCGGGTACGGCAAGTCGTCCACGCACCGTACCGCGGTTCGTGAGCTTGTCTCGAGGCGAGGCGATTACGTTACGGATCCGATAAGTGTGCTTTACAGTAGGGAGTTTCATACAAAGAATACTGACATGCAAGAGTTGATACGTTTACGTTCCGTTTACGAGTTGATATGTGTGCTATGACCATAAGGCGTGACCACCATGATGGATGACTTCCACCATTAGTCGAGTTGAGATTCAATCGATCTAGAGTTGGCATATAATATTAGAACTTACACGTGCCATTGTAAGTGGCCATTGTCAGGCTTTCATTTCATTTTGCCATGTAAATATACCTACATATTACATTGTCTACTTTTTGCTATGATTGTAACAGCGACAGTTTACCAGTAAAACCAAAACCATGTCTTGTTTAACTTATGTCAGATTAACTAAGATTCTATCAGAGGTTAGATTCATTATAAGCCGATTTTGTAACTTCATATTAGTAAATAAATCCAAATATCCCAAAATATCAAAATAAGTAATTTACGCTAATCTTTTTTGGGAGTAAGTAAAATTGCAAGAAGGTAGGTAGTTTTTAGCTTAGGTATCAGGTAAAAACTACTACACCTCTCAGCCCCGGATCTACGATTATTTGAACCGGGGCAAATCCTTGATAGTGGCGCCCCCTCCCTTCAGCGTTTGAGAAAAACTGTAAAAATTGCCAATGAACATTGAAGTATTATTACTAGCGTATAGAACCGACATCGCGAACACCATGTCGCTCACCGAGTAATACAACGGCACATCTACGTTTGTCATATTTTACAAAAACGAATTTGTTAATTTATAAAAATGTTTAAAATTAATTTATGAGAATAATAACTATATTTTGTTTGAATAGGTGCAAAAAATTTACAAATTTTGCTATTTATTGTTGTAGCCTAAGGGAAACGCTTACAAACAACAAGGCACCGGGAGATGACGGTGTCACCGCCGAGCTGCTAAGAGCTGGGGGGAAACCCCTACTAGTGGCGCTCCAAAAACTGTTTGATAACGTCATCCATACTGGAACTACCCCGGAAGCGTGGAGCAGAAGTGTGGTGACTCTGTTTTTCAAAAAGGGCGATAAAGCCCTTTTGAAGAACTACAGGCCAATCGCACTTCTGAGCCACGTTTATAAGCTGTTTTCGAGGCTGCTCACAAATCGCATTGCACGCAGGCTTGACGACTTCCAACCTCCCGAACAAGTAGAATTCCGAAAAGGCTACAGCACCATGGACCACATACACACACTGCGGCAGATTATACAGAAGATCGAGGAGTATAATTTGCCGTTGTGTGTCGCCTATGTGGACTATGAGAAAGCCTTTGATTCTATGGAGACCTGGGCAGTACTCAATTCTCTTCAGCGGTGCCGGATCGACTACCGGTATATCGAGGTGTTGAATTGTTTGCACGCATCAGCCACCATGTCCGTCAATGTACACGACACAGCCACGAACCCCATCCATCTGCAGAGAGGTGTCAGGCAAGGGGACGTTATATCCCCAAAACTGTTCACCGCTGCGTTGGAAGATGTGTTCAAGCTGCTGGAGTGGAAACGACGTGGCATTAACATCAATGGCGAATATATCACACACCTGCGATATGCCGATGATATAGTCATCCTGGCGAGTTCCCTGGAAGAACTTGGTACAATGCTCGGGAACTTGAACAGCGCCTCATAACGGGTAGGTCTTAAGATGAACATGGAAAAGACGAAAATCACGTCGAATGTCCATGTTACACCCGTACCGGTTGTTGTTGACGGCGCTGCTCTCGAAGTTGTAGACGAATACAATTACTTGGGACAACTGATCCAAATGGGTAAGTCCAACTTCGAGAAAGAAGTCACTCGTAGAATCCAACTCGGATGGGCTGCGTTCGGGAAACTGCGTCCGAATATCTTGTCGTCCAAAACACTACCTCAGTGCCTGAAGTCGGTGTTCGAGCAGTGTGTGTTTCCAGTGATGACATGCGGCTCCGAGACGTGGTGCTTTACTATTGGCCTAATCCACAAGCTCAGAGTAGCACAGCGGGCTATGGAGAGGGCTATGCTCGGTATTTCTCTACGTGATCGCATCAGAAACGAGGAGATCCGTAGACGAACAAGGGTAACCGACATAGTTCAAAGAATTAGCCGGCTGAAGTGGCAATGAGCTGGCCACATAGTGCGAAGGACCGACAACCGTTGGGGAAGAAAGGTCCACGAATGGCGCCCACGTCTCGGAAAACGGAGAATAGGACGGCCCCCGACCAGGTGGACTGACGACCTGAAGAAGACAGCGGGCATCCGTTGGATTCAGAAGGCTCAGGACCGGTCAGTGTCGCAAGTTAGGGGAGGCCTATGTCCAGCAGTAGACCTCCAAGGGCTGATGGATGGATGGAAGGGAAACGCCCTTTTGAAGACGCAAGACCACCAAGAGAGTAGATAAAAATTTATGCAATTTATATTGCATGTAATGTTTGAAAATTGATTTTTAATTTATTTTAATTTCATTATTTAAAATTTTATTTTATGATTAAAATCTGCATTAAGCACTTGTATATTTTGTATGTTTCACATCTGCCAGCCATCCCGTGACGGCTCACATTTTTTATTATCTAATAACTAATTACTTTCATTTGTGACATAAATGTGACAGAAACACAGAAAAAATGTATAACCAGGAAAGACTACAACTTTACACGGCGTGCTTTATTTTCTGCGAAAGAATCTATTATAGCTCCTCAAAGTCCGTCGCATAGGCAGTTTTGTTTTCAATGGCTAGGATCGCGAGGCTAGATAGACGATCCTGACTCATTGTAGAACGTAGATAAGTTTTAATTATTTTCAGTTTGCTAAAGCTTCGCTCACAGCTTGCGGGTATCACTGAAAAGTTTGTTTTTTAAACATATTATATTAAGATTCGATTACTTCATAAAAATTCATTTGTTCGATATTTCGAATTCTTGTCTCAAGGATTTGGCGCCCCCATGAAACTGCCGCCCGGGGCAAGTGCCCCGGTTTGCCCCCCCTTAGATCCGGGGCTGACACCTCTATGGCAATTTTGGTAACCATCAAAATATAATCCAGCAATAGATTTGTCATGAAGTAAGCACTAACGAGCTGTGGAAAAAACATGATAATTATCAGTGATGGGCCGACTATGGGTTTTGCCGATCAGCCGACTAGCCCGTTTGTTCGCACTTCGTCGCATTCGCAAAAGGTCGGATTCTCATTTCGTCGGAATCCGACTAATCGGTAAGAAAATTGCCGACTAATCGGCCGACTAGTCGGCAATGCCGATCAACGTAAATCCGTCAAATATTTATAAAAATATGAAAATTTATGAAAAACGTACCTACTTGATTTAATATACATATAAAAATATTATTGTCAAAGTATTTTTTTCGTTTATATCGGATTTATTAAAGTAAACCTAATTATGCTAATTGTATAAGTGTGTAGTTTTTTTCATTTTCTTTATTTTATAATAGCCAAAATAAATGCCGATATTCGGCACTTTTTGCCGATTAGTCACCGTCTAGAAAACATGCCGAATAGTCGGTTTTTCCGACAAGTCGGTGTGTAATCGACCCATCTCTAATACTCGTAATAATCAATAGAAAACCAACTTGCTTCCGGCGACAATGTGGTACCCTGCTTGATGAATGCTCCATACACAAACCAGAAGCTCGGGGATATGGGGATAGTTTTCTCCTTATCCTTGACCAGCTTAGAGCGTAGTCGAGTCAGAAATGTAATGCACGGACCATAGGCTAAAACTGCTACCAGGGTTAAGTACCTGTAAATATTAATAAAATTTAAAATAGGAACTAAAAAAAACTCAAGCTCATACACAGCTGGCTCCCACCTGCACCTCCAAAATAATGATTGATCGTTCAAATTGATCAAATTAACTAGGTTATCGATGATCATCTTGATCAATTTGATTACTAAAATTAATAAAGATAATCGATCAGACTGATTAAACTGTTGTTTAGGTGTCCATAGCAAAAATTAACGCAAATGTGTCTAGTTTACATCTTACCACACATAAGTCTCGAAGGGTGCTAGCAGGCCAGATCCTGCGGCAGACTCCTTGGGCCGTTTCAACATCATCATCCAGACTCCCTCGTCTAGGTTCGTTGAAAATGTCACCATTCTCTTGTATCTTGCCAGGATCGGTATGAACGCCGCAACCATGTCTACTTTCTAATTAGCATAAAATTATATACATTTATTTCATTAAATGACACAAGACGAAAGACACTAACAAATTTTTCTAGTTACCTACCTACCTATCATAGAAAACCTGAAACTTGCGGCACGTTCTACCGCACAATAGGGATGTTGACTAATTTTAGGATTCAATTTTATTTTATAGATATGACCTTAATATTCACGAAAAAAATATTATAAAAATAAGTCAAATGAAAAAATTTTTTTTTTTTTAAACGCTTTTATTTCAATAATGTTTAGTTTATAAAATTAGCTACAAGTTGTGAAAATTTCAAGTCTCTACGTAAAATAGAACATAGAGAATTATGCGTCTAAAGTCTGAAAATCGTTTTTTTTAATTTAACAACAAATAAACAATGAAAATTAGTTTAAAATATGATTTTCGTGTATTGTCATCGGAAATACACATGTCTGCCAAAGGACCCCGCAAAATCTCTATGGGAATTGGCTCTCGGCTAAATTAGCTGAAATTTTGCACAGAGGTAGCTTTCATCATGCTGATCAAAAGTCTCAATGGGCGCAACCCCCCAAAATCAAACCCAGACCCACCACTCCCCTCCAAATCTCAAAATACTCCCCAAAGCACATTGGATGAAAATCAATGCATAAGTGATATATTCATATGAAACTTCGCACAGAGGTAGTTTTCATCATGCTGATCAAAAGTCTGAATGGGCGCAACCCCCCAAAATCAAACCCAGACCCTCCAAAAAATCTCAAAATACACCCCAAAGCACATTGGATGAAAATCAATGCGGGATATATTCATATGAAACTTCGCACAGAGGTAGCTTTCATCATGATGATCAAGTCTCAATGGGCGCAACCCCCCAAAATCAAACCCAGACCCTCCAAAAAATCTCAAAATACACCCCAAAGCACATTGGATGAAAATCAATGCATAAGGGATATATTCATATGAAACTTCGCACAGAGGTAGCTTTCATCATGATGATCAAGTCTCAATGGGCGCAACACCCCAAAATCAAACCCAGCCCCACCACTCCCCCCCCCCCCCAAATCTCAAAATACTCCCCAAAGCACATTACGATGGAATGCATAAGGGGCATTTTTTATGGAAATAGCCGGCAAACGAGCTGACGATCCACCTGATGGTAAGTGGCTATCGTCGCCCAAGAACATCAGCAACACCAAAGGCATCACTGATGCGTTGCCGGCCAAGAAAGAAAGAAGAAAAAGAAAGAAAGAACTGGCTCACAAGCCCCCAGTCGGAACACGATGAGTCGTCTGACAAATGCTCGAGGGTGGTAGCTATCCAGGCGAACCCCTGGAGAAATAATAATAGTAATAATGGTATTAATTAACAATTAAAATCAATACTACCAATATAATCCCTCCGAGGGCCCTACCACCAGCGGGCCGGATTTAGTCGCCTCTTACGACACTCATCCGGCATGGGATTGGGGTTAGTATTCTAAGCCGCCCCAATACGGCTAAATTATAATAAAATATACGGCTACTATATGCATATGAAGGCAAGGTGTTGGGTGATACCCGACCTGTTTACGCCAGGTGGTGTTTGGGGGGAGTGGTGGATCTAGGTTTGATTTTGGGGGGTTGCACCCATTGAGACTTTTGATCAGCATGATGAAAGCTACTTCTATACGAATGAATATACCTATCCCTTTTGCATTGATTTTCATCCAATGTGCTTTGGGGAGTATTTTGCGATTTGGGGGGGAGTGGTGGGTCTGGGTTTGATTTTAGGGGGTTGCGCCCATTGAGACTTTTGATCAGCATGATGAAAGCTACCTCTGTGCAAAATTTCAGCTAATTTAGCCGAGAGCCAATTCCCATAGAGATTTTGCGGGGTCCTTTATATTAATTTATAATTAGTGTCAACATCCCAATTGTAGCCTCTACATCGACATGTTTTAATGATTTTGATTTAGGTCAGGTGGTAAGAGGAAAGAGTTGGACCATGATGTTGATGAGGTTTGTGGAGCAGACAGATAAGTTAGATTTACTCACGTGACTACTGACTAGACCGACAAGAGAATCTTCCGGTCTCCTTCCGCCAAACTCGAAATTTTTCTCCGGAACGACAACCTCAAATGTAAAGTTAAACTTTTTGCTTAGAATATCGACAATTATAAATGCGACTCCTTGTCCAGTCAATGTGCCATTATCGTCTCGTTCTACCCAACTTAATGGATAGTTCTGAAAAATTCAAGAAATATTTCAAATTTAGATTCAAAAAGAAGTTGGAAAGGAAAATAAAAAAAATGCTTACATTATATGTTCCAATTCTAAGATGTTTCCCGTTAAGTGAATCTATTATCGCCTGCGTAAAATTCTGCCTGAGTGTTAGCTGCGAATCTATAAAAAAATATCATAGGTACAAAAATATAGCATCGTTCAATAATAAAATTATCAAACAAATATTATGTAATTAACTGTTGTATGAATTACTACCCACCGATCAGAGGGTTATCGTAGAAATATTCACATATGCTGGAATTGCATATCGCGGAAAAGATAATTTCTAGACCGGTCATTGTGTGGGCGGTCGGTTGTAGCAGACATGGGGGTTGGTCGTCAAATGACACACATCGGTAGCCAATGATGCGCCTTCGATGATTGTTCGAACATGTCAATTCTAATGCACAGTATCGTAATATTGATAGGACGCTCAATTTTTTATTCTCTGTTAGAAGTGAGTACTCCTATTCCATGTTGATTTATGGATCATGGTCTTTCACTGTTGGTCTCATTCAAAGGTGGGTACAATCAAAGTCACACAGCGCGCTATGGAAAGAACTATGGTAGGTATTTTGCTACGAGATAAGATTCGTAACGATGACAAAAGTTACCGACATAGCTTGTAGAGACAGCCGGATGAAATGGTAAAGGGCAGGCCATATCGTTATGAGGTAATATAAATAACCAATGGGGGTCAAAAAGTTTTCGAATGGCGGTCACGTCTCGGAAAAAGGACCAGGTGCACTGACGAAATCCAGTAGACAGTGGGAAACCGCTGGATTCAAAGGGCCCAGGACCGGGGCAACAAATAGGGGAGCAGTGTGTTATATTTTAAGTAGAAAAGATCAATAATTTTACTTAGGTATTTTATTTATTATTAAATCTTAATTTTTTGAAAGATATTAGATAGCCTGAATCAATGCTAACATTGCTAACACAATATTGATTTTGTAAATTTGGCTGTATTGAAAATGTCCGCTATTAATTTTATAACTTTCCATTGAAGAAATGTGGTGAAAGGTATTCATTACAAAAGCGATAATTGTCTTTTAATAATGTACAGCTCAAAATTTATGAGATTACACTACTTATATTTGAAAATAATGCCAAAAATTGTTTATAAGGTATGTCCATGTTACATATCAGATACCGATCGCTAGTAATGGGAGTGACGGCATTACGTGGTCGTTCGTTATGTAAATGGATGTCACTATACTTAACATGGTGTATGACAACATGTAAAGGTGAATGTCAGCCTCATTATCTGGTTATTATGTCGCTAAATTAGATAAACATTTGGTAACTATCCATGATCCTGGCTTAAAAAATTGGAGGTCAATCTGTAGGAAACTACTGCTTGACCTTACACTACTAGGTACTTTATAATATCTTTTTTGACTAAATAGTCATCAAATGAGGAGACGAACCACATCATGATAACTTGCCATCGTCGCCCATGGACATCAACACAACAAATATGTAGTTTCGTTTGATTGCGTTGAGCACGAAACACTACTAACCACTACGGCATCAAGAATAAATCACTCAGCCTGATTGCTTCGTATTTCAGGGATAGAACCCAAAATGTTAAGTAGTATAAAATAAATGACGTCAAGTCATCGGGATCTCAATATGTGATGGGAGTACCGCAGGGCTCAATTCTGGGCCCTTTTCTATTTCTAGTCTGCATACACGATTTGCCGCACTATATTAACAGAAAATTCCACGGTTTACTTGGGTTTGGGTGTCACCTTAGATTCTAAACTACAATAGGGCATCCATATATCGGCTCTCGCGAGTAAGCTAAGTAGGTCAGTGTATGCCATGATCATGTCCAATGTTATATTATTGATATTATTGATGTGGGGTTCAGCGACTGACATTGATGCAATATTTGTTTTGCAGAAAAGGGCAATCAGAACCATCTATAAATTAAAATCGGTGATTCTCTGCGGGAGAAATTTAAAGAAATTGACATACCTATTAACAGTAGCGCCTCAGTTTATTTACAGTTATATTCTATTCACAAAAAAAACAACGTAGGCTGATTCAAGCAGAATAGTGACAGGTACGCAAAATCATCTATCTTGAAACAGACATAATTTGTTTGCGGATTCTTAACGGTTACGTAGAATACCTGCAACGTTCTTTTATGGGGCTCAGTGTAGGTTTTTAGAATAAATTACCTAAGTCAAAACGTGATTTGATCTCTGAAATCCCAGCTGGTAGACAGAGGATACTATAGTATAATATATGAATATATTAATGACAAAGATGCCTGTAAATTAGTGGTGCATCCAGTTGCGTGTCAGGTAGTGTAACTTGTGTGTGTATCTTTTGTAACTTTTCATTATTTTAAAAAATGTGCTGAGGAGTTTCTTTACGGCTTTTCTTCTCCTTAATGTCAAAGCACCTTTCCGAAAAGCTGGTAGATTAAAAAATATTACGTGCATAAGTATATCAGTGATACCTATATGAATAAAAGCTTTTGAATTTTACTGAAATTACCAAAGGTATCAATCACTATCACCAATGCATTGTCGTCAGATAGTTAATGGGGGATAACCCGTTGAAGTATTATTACTAGCGTATAGAACCGACACCGCGAACACCATGTATGTCCCAATGCATTGGCGCCAGGTGGCTTCAATCGTCAGTGGATTCGTTCGATTTTGAAAGGAGAACCGGGGCTCAATTTTGAAAATCCAACCTCCCGGGCGGGACACACATTTTGTTCGAGATTCTATGACATTATACTTCAATGGGATAACCCAATAATTCTCTGTCCGACACAGCGACCGAGACAATAATAAAAAATTACTCCACAGTCCACACTATATACTTCTCCCGCCCCCCCTTTTGACTTTGAATAATTTATTTGTAACAAAAAATTAAACCAACGAAAAAAACTGAAAAGCGAAAAATAAAATAAACCATTTAATTTAATTTATATTATTATATAAATTAAGATCCTAAATTAACAGTAAATAAATAATTAGGTACATGCGTAAGCAGCGGCATGGGATGCACACGGCAGCAGCAGCGCGGCGCACATAATTTCACCGTTTGTTTTTTCATGTTTGGCACCGCCTCAAAATTATTTATTTACTGTTAATTTAGGGTAGTGCGCTTTGGTGTAAACTGTAAGCACAACAAGTGTTTGTTTATTATATAATAAACAAATAAATATATTATTTTCATTACCTATAAAAAAAGTTATTGGGGTACCTAACGGGTAAAAATTCCGTGGGTGAACTCATCCCCTATGATCCTATTTCCCAGGAGTCATTCCTTATTTTCGTACCTAAATTTAAACAAAAAATGAGAGGTGTCAAGGGACACCCGGATGCAACGAAGTTCCTTTCGATTTAAGTATTGTTTTTTGAAGTGATTCAGAAAGTTAGCGTGATTCAGAAAGTTGTACAGTGCCATCTCTGTAAAACTCTCTGAATCACTTCAAAAAGTATCGTACCAACATTTCGTAAGAAAATTTTCCTTCTAGCCCCCTTTCATAACGCGCGATAAGGAACATCGTTCCAAAAAAAAAATCAGACCAACTTCAAGACATATCACCACATCCATAAAAAAAGAATCTTCAAAATCGGACCACCCTGTGCCGATTGCTGCGTGATTAAACATAAAAAAATATACGTGTAGAATTGAGAACCTCGTTGGTTAAAAAATAATGATTGTGATGACGTCCACGTCTTCTCGGTTGACGAGAACGAATGAGAGAGCTCTTCAAAATGTTTTCTAATAATTTTTCTGGTGGTAAAAAATTATAATATTGAATTAACACATTTGATTATAATAATTTCTTCTAAATTATCATTATGTCATGAAAACTGATTTTTATATGATTATTTTTGTACAAGGTGATAACGAAATGAAACAATATTATTTATTACGGGACATTTCTTTTATTATATGTGCAGAACACGTCTTATAAAAATATTTGAACACAATCGAATGATAAATCCTGGGACTATAGATAACATGGATACAGAAAAATGGTCATTCGGTTGTGATGTCACCCAACTTCCAAGTACCATTTCGAAGTTATGTATCCAATTAGAGTAATTTATCCATGATCCAATCTATCTTTGATCGTGTCGCATTGACATTGACACTATTGGCACTTGGTGGGAGAAGAATAATGTCAGTATGTAAGTGACATTTATATCTTATTGACACTTGACAGACAAACAAATCTAATTCTAACCTATAAATTTAAAAAAAGCCATTGTAAATTTGTAATTAATAAGTTTTATTGCTGAATTATTAAAGTTTTGAAAACATGAAGGAAGTTGTAATATCTAATTGCGAAAAGAGTTTTATACAAAACATTGTATTTGAAGGCCATGTATGTATTATATGACCACCAACTTTTCTTCACAAACAGAATCAAAAAATTATCATGAAAATTATTTCCAGCGATTAGATGGAAGAATTTATAATGAAAGCCGTAAATTGGAAATTGCTTTTGGGTCAGACTACGGAAGTTGTTTGGTATCCCTAGGAGAAACCAAGTAAGTAAATCTAAATATCTAATCAATTAATAGTTTTCCTTTAGTTTAATTGGGTTGTTTTTTTTTATAATAAATTGGCTTATTCAGAGGTCTGTTTAAGGGGGTTGAAAATTGCATATATGCTATAACGTACCTTCCATTGCAATATACAATTCGTAAGTTGTGTGATTTCAGAGTCCTGTCACAAGTATCTTGTGAGATAGTACAACCAAAAGCAGTGCGACCTAATGAAGGTGTTCTGACAATAAACCTGGAGATCAGTCCAATGGCAGCTCCGCAGTTCGAACCCGGCCGTCAAACAGAACTGCTCGTATATCTCAATAGATTGCTAGAAAAATGCTACAAGGATTCTAAATGTATTGATCTGGAGTCACTTTGTATTGTCGTTGAAGAAAAGGTAAGCTAAACTTGGGTGTGTGCATCATTCGTCGTGAGTGTGCGTTTGGCGACGGACGCACCTCACTACGCGTACGAATATCTATTTATTCGCGATTTGCGCGGCGGTTGCCGCTGCACGCTACAATGGCTATGGGCTCCGAACAGCTCATAGCCAATGAAGTATTGGCGTTCATACAACACGCCATTGATACAATGGACGAGATGAGCATCATCCAGATATTTTTGTATGTATGTTAGTCTGTAAGGTATTTATGTTATGGGCCTCGATGCCTGAAATAAAGATTATTATTATTATTATTATAATTATTGTAAGGTACATAATATAAAGTTACTTAGAATTTGTTGTTAATAATTATTCTTGATAACTCAAAAACTACTCGTCAGATCTCACTCAAATTTAAGTGGGTCCACATGACAAGCACTGGCTTTCCATTAAAAAAAGAATCATCAAAATCAATTCACCCACTCTAATGTTCTGAGGTAACAAACATAAATACAGTCGAATTGAATACCTCCTCCTTTGAAGTCGGGTAAAAAGACACGAATCCTGAATGTGGCACCAACTTTTAATTAATTAAAAAGAAGCTTATGACTGGGAAATAAAAAAGTACATTCTGGAGATGTAATGGACATGAAACTTCTGCTTCTGTAACTATTTTGGTGATATTGGAAATAAAATGGTACATGCAACTAAAGACAGACCGTGAGAAATTTTATAAAATTATTACTTTCTAGGTATGGTCAATCCGGGTGGACTTAAAAATACTGAATCATGCTGGTAATCTAATTCAATGTGCTAGCATAGCAACTCTGGCTTCAATTGCACACTTCAAGAGACCAGACATTACCCGCAGTGGAGAAAGTGTTATCATACATACCCTAATTGAGAAGGATCCTATACCTACGGTGTTATACCATTATCCAGTTTGCCTCACATATGCTATATTTGGCAATGAGTAAGTTAACATTTTAATAATTATTATATAATATCTAAGTGGCTATATTCAGTTAAAGTATTTTTTAGGATTCCAAAGGAACCCTTACAGGATTACTTCATTATCTGCCAACTCCCTTTATCTCAGGAACATGTGCAGGTATTAAGTTAAAATTTGTATCAAATAATCAGGTGTGCAAGAGTGACAGCTCGCTGTAGCCCTTTGTTCTAGAATCTTGAATAGCAAGAAGCAATGACTTATTGTACTACTTTCAGGTAAAAAAAAGTAGTGTGTTACATTACAAAAATACTTTTACTAATTTGCAGTTGGTAAATTGATCACAAACTAAGTGATTATGGGGATATCAGATTAAATTTGTTATTGAATTCATTTTATATTAGAGCAACAATATGTTCTACAAGTTTGTAAGGAACCCGTGGTGCACAAGTCCGACTCACACTTGTCCGCATTATTCCCTTTTATGTTAATCTTGTAACAGATTGCAAAAAAGATTGTTATTTCACAGCTTTATCATTAAAATTTCAGTATATTAATATCAGACCCCACATTCATTGAAGAGTCAGTGTGTATGAGTAGCACTGAAGAAGGAATAAAAACAGGTGGTGCCTTATTGGTAGTCGGGATGAACCAATATAAGGAGCTTTGTTTATTGGATCTTACTGGAGCAGCTATTGACAATGACAGTATTGTTCACAAGGCTGTGCTAAATGCAGCTGAAAAGTGTAAAAACATTGTGGACATGGTGAAGGAGGCTATTGTTACAGATGATACATTAAGGTAATAAAACCCTCACATTTACCTGGGATAATGTGTGCAGCTCCCTCATTCTCATCAGAGATCATACCATTTAAAGGAAGTTATTGTGATAATGTTTCTTACGACAACAAGGACAGCGCCATTTCACCTCGGTCCTCGTTGGTGGCTTCAGTCCTTGTGTCAGATATCAATTCTTGTCTTGCTAACTGGTGCAGACATCCAACAAAGCACCATTGTCCATTACCCTATCTGAACCTGAAGAAAAACCTCTGTCGTTTTTGAACCAGCATTCAAGGTTACTTTGAAAAGCTTCTGCCTTTGCTAACCCACTCAAAGTATTCCTTAGACCTGAGCAGCGGTATGGTTTTGGGATCAGATTCCACTTTATTAGATCTTGTCAGGTAGTGTAATGGTAATTTAAAAATTGACTTTGATTATGTTGTTTTCTTTTTCTGATAGTTCTTCCTTGTTGAATTCTGGAAAATTACCTCAAACTTATTTTGTCAACACCTTAAACCATAACATTAAAAAATAATATTACTTTTATTAACATAAATCTTTGACAAATTTTAACTATAACTAAGTTTTTTCAATTTTTAGGCGGAAAAGAGTCAAAATTAACTTCGGAGATATTATAACAAGCGACCATATACTATCAATGAGCAAGAAAGATCTTAGTATATGCCTTAAAAAATATAATGTAGATGATGTGAAACAAGAAAAGGATGTAGAAATGGCTGAAGATGAAAACGAGGAACCAGAACCTAGTAAATATGATGGTAAATATAAAAACCCTTACTAATTAGTTCTATAGTCAAATGTTAAGTGCCATTGGTATAATGCAACAGTCATATCACAAGTTTTTTTTCATTTATTGAATGTGTCTCACGTTAAATTCCCTATGGACTGTAGTTCGGGCGTCAAAATATAAAGTGGCTATTTTTAAAGTAGCTAAATAAGGTTTTTTTTCACTGATTTACTTTGAGAATCCCTATTCTCAAATTAGGTAGGACACCACCATATAAAATGTCTATTTTCAATCTAGTTTAATAGTTTATTTTTATTGATTTCCTGTGCGAATAGGGAGTCTAGTTAGGGTGCCAACATATTATACAATTTTCAAACGAGCTAAAAAGCTTTTTTAAATGATTTACTGTGAGAAATAAGAACTTAGTTAGGACGTCAAAACATTAAGTATTATCTCAACAACATGTTGCATACATTAATGAAATAAGGAATGAAAATACTAAATATCATTTTTCCGATGGCTAGCCTGTTGGTATATGTACTTGTGGTAATTTATGCCAATTTGTAACTACTCTACATTTAATTAATGACCACTTAGTGGTAACAAGATATCAGTAAAGTTCAGAGATATAAAATGGGCCATTTATTATTATTGTTTTATCAACACTAACCACAGCAAAACATAGTACTATATTTTTATAGGTTGTATTCGTTTGTAAAATTAATTTACAAAACTTATGATTCCACTATGCTGCCTAGGAGTAGGATAATATATGTATATGTTACCGGTAATCTGTATACTTGTGATATTCTGTACAATCCCAAGGCAATATATATGTATAATACTTGGGAAATAAGATGTTACTGTATATTGGTGTACAATAAAGAGTTGTTGTTGTTGTTGTAATTTTGGCAATGTATGAAATGATATGAATATATTGCTCCATTTTACATCAAGGATTGTATAGAATAACTGCAGGTGCACCGAGTGCAGTTTTGGTCAACATTATCTTATTATCCATTTACCTATAAAATGCCTGAATGAATGAAATTTTGAAGCGGTTTAATGTGTACGTAAAACACGAACAGTAATAAATAGAAAATTGAATAGACATTGTTATTGGTAGCCAATTTTTTCCCTGGCTACAAAAATATTTTTTTAAACCTTGTTTCTTAGTATCTTGTTTGGTTGAATCTAAATTACTGAAATAAAATTTAGATAATTATATTCCTACTTTAAAATTAACGTAAAAGTATAATCTTTTATACCTAGTTATATAATAATAATGACAACTTGTCTTCATTCTTATTTTCATCATTATTGAATTATTGGAATAATGTTATTTCTTTTCAGTCGTACCATCAATGCCCCAAACAGCAGAGATCATTGTAAAGAAAGCTACATCTTCGTGGATTGAAATATCATCAGAGTCCGAATGTGGAGAAGACTGAATAATTAATACAATATTTTTGTTACATACAATGTAATAAAAATTACATTTTACAATAATCTGTTATTAAATATTGTAACAGTTCCTTAATATAACAATAGCATTGCTTTCCCTCATCAATTCACAATCTTCACAATTGATACTGCTTGTTATTGCACACTATAACTATTGATTACAATTTAAAGAAATAAACAGTAAATTTAGTTCAGCTCCTGACAATTTTAATTCATAATAATCAGTAATATATGGCTATCATTCTAAGAAAATACAGTTTCCCCTGCACAAAAAGAAGGACTTCACATTATCAATCAACAAGTGAATCATAAAACAGTAACTCAATTCTAGTATTTGCTGAATCACACGTAATAATCTTGCGTGCTAATGTAATAGTACATATGCATTTTTAAGCAATATTTATAAACATAATACAGCAAAATTTTGTGTCTACTCAAAATAATCTGAGATTATCTGCTGTAGTTATTCATGAATTGCATCTCTTACTAGGAGTACATTCTGAAGATTTACATGGCCAAATATTTGATATGATGATCTAGAATGTAGATTGGAAACTTGAGAAAAAAATTACTGAGGGGCCTAATGTCCTAAAGCTAGTATTAAAACTACATCATAAATAATAATAGTCACAATAAGTCTACACTGAGTCTGAGTTTATTCCATTTTTCTGATCCAACTTGTTGCCATTAGTTTTCACCATGTAAATGAAGAAAGTTATTATCTCTTTCTCATTTACCGGCAATGTCTTGAAGTGCTTCTGAATAGCCTGAAAATAAGAACATTGAACATTTATTTATTATTATAATACTTCACTTTATACCATTTAAAATATTGTCTTTAAAAAGTTAATATCTATGGCAACCATAATGTGTGTTAAACATGTTTATTTTATTTATAATCTTTCTTCAATAATAATAGTGCAATTACACATTGTAGCAATATTGTACAAATGGCAGCCTGTGTGACTAAAAAGCGAGAATAACTTCAATATTTTTATGGATAAGACAAGAGAACAGTAATATATGTAATAATAAAATAGGACAACAATATCAATGAATCTAAAAAATGAAAAATTAAGTATAAAATTCAGTTAACATTCTATTATTAAGTTATACATTGTAGCAAGATTGTACAAATAGCAGCCTGTATCACTAAAAAGCAATTGATTCCAGATAGGAGTAAATGACTTCAATATTTTTATGGATAACACAACAGTACAGTTCTATCTGTAATACTAAAATAGGAAAAGATCAATAAATCTAAAAAAAGAAGAAAGTAAATGTAAAATTAAAGAAGTAAATGTAAAGGTCCTTGAATGGCACCCAAGTCTCAGAAAAAGGAGCATAGGACGCCCTCCGAACATGTGGACTGACGATCTGAAGAAGACAATCGGCATCCGCTGGATTCAGAAGGCTCAAGACCGGTCAGAGTGGTGCAAGTTAGGAGAGGCCTATGTCAAGCAGTGGACCTCGAAGGGCTGATGGATGGATGGGATGTAAAATCAGTTAACATTCTACTATCTTCCAAAATGCCAAAATAAAATCTTAAATGTAGAAATTAGTGTTGTGTGTACAATATTAAGTTACTGTGTTTATATTAAGCATGGTTAAAAGATTAGGTCAAATTAAAGGTTCTTACGTCGGCTAATTGAGCTTTGTTCAGGCCAGGCCTGGTTGGCACCTTGTAGTATCTCTTGTACCGCCTGAGGGTGTTCACTTGCAGCTGGAACCAGTCCACCTCAGGAGAGTCCATGTCAGCCTCGTTGCTGTCATCCTCAGAGTCTTTTGGCCTCCGCTGCTTGGTTCTCGCACATTGAATCATGGTTTTGTGATAGTCACAAATATAAGTATGCCTTGCCTGTAAAACATAATTCCCTTTTAATTATTTACAAAAATAGTAGGGGTAAAGCTGGGTAAAGTAACATATTGATTTTTTATTAAAAGTTCAATGAAAGTGTGCTCTGAGAGTAACTAAAGACTGACCTGAGGATCGATGTTCAACTTGAGCCTCCGTTGAGCGACTGTTTTCTGGATACGCTTGCTGTATGAAGCGTTGCCAGCGGGTCGCCTACAGCGGTCGCTGTCATCCACAAGGCAACATATTTGGTCTGAATTACCTCTAGAATCTTCTTCTCCTGTACTAAAGCCGTTGTTCATTTGATACTCGCGTTGAATCATATATAACAGAGATATTCCACTTGTACGAAGGTCCTCGCACTGCGCGATGAAAACAGTTCGACGTAAGACGTTCGACTAATCACAAAGCCCCCGCATTGAGGTTATGAATTTCAATAACACGAAACATTTCTACCATAAAAAGTCAATTATTATCATAACACTATTTCCCGGTTAGTTTAATTTTATAATAAATTCACCGATTGGCACTACAGTATCTACAATCACTGCACCCGAAGCTAAAAGACGTCCATAATTTCTTTAGCGAAAATGAACACTTGTAGACAGCTCGAGCGGTATTATTAGGCTTTCACTGTCAATACCAAAACAAAGGTAGACAATTGTTCTTTATTAGGTTCATTTAGAATTAAACTTGTCTAATCCTATCAGATAATACTAAACACTGTTTAACACTATTCGTCATTCGTTCGTATACGATAGATACGTCGTCTCGTCACCGAAACGCAACAGCAATTGCAAATTGCAATGAAATGGCATAGCTTTGCTTTCGCAATTTAGCTAAGTAGCTAGCTACCGAGCCGAGCCGAGTAGCAAGTAGCAAGCTAAGCAGCGTCGCACACTTGTATAGTTGTATTGTATTCGTTTCGTATTTACAACTCGCTTGCTCTTTCTTCATCGAGGACAATCGTATATGAATGAAAGTGATGAAGCGATTCTGTACCTTCTGCCCAATCTTTGGCCTGCGGACCAAAATATCAAAAAACAGTTCGTGTTTCGTGTTAAAAATGCAACTATCTATCTAAATTCTACCTCGGCCATTGCTAATGCTAAATGCCGAATGATGCCGATGCATTTGTAGTCTAACTAAACCTTTTGTTGTTCGGTAATCGGTCGTTTTATTACAGACAACAGTGAATTTCATACGAATAGAATAGGGATGCGTGCGTGCAACTTCTCTATAGATATAGGTAAGTATAAACAAAAAATAAAGCTAAAATAAGTTGAGTGATTGGCTGTAATATGGCGGGTCATTCGATTTGCACCAATCAGATCACGTTATCAGTGACATCGCCATTTCATAATTATGTTCTTTACGTCGAACGAAACGAACGCGAAGTTCCCTACGTAATAAGCGCTGAAATCGTGTGCTCGTTGTGATAAAATATTTACTTGGTGAGTTTTCTTATTTCATAAATAAACTATTCAATTTTATTCGAATATCATAGAAATGTGTCATGGTTTTTAATTTAAATTTTATTGTGTTCAGTTTTGAGTGATATTTTTAGCACTGCATTCTAATTTTATAAGCAAATGGCTGCCGAGTGCCGAAGTAAAGTGACAGCATGACACTAGAAGTTGATACTTAAGGACAACAATAATTGTATCAACAAGATACCTACTACTAAGACCCCGTGTTTCTAATTAAGCACTCCATTCTCAAAATTGTTTATTGAATTTTTCTTGCTTCTATTTTTATTGTTATTGGTACGTCATAACAACTCATAGGTTAATTTTATCTGTTTATTTATCAACGTGCAATAATTATAACATTCAGGTAAGTGGAACATTTTTGATTGAATTTTAGTTTAAACAGGGTGAAAGCACCATTAATGGATGAACCTGAGGGATGAACTGGAGAGCGGCCTATTTTCGTGTTTATAAATTTTGAAGTACCTAATTTTAAAATATAATACAGGTAGGTATATTTTTTATGCACACAGTGAATTTTTATGCATACAGTGAATTTTTTATTCATCTTAATTTATATTAAAAGTTTTATTACTTAAAAAATATTTGTGTTCTATTAATTTGATTAAGTTTAGTGTTTTGTAAACATTATTCAAGGTCAGGAATACGCCGTTTGTTTATGCCAAGATCTGCTTAAAGCTAAACGGACTATTAATATTCATTAGAACTTAAAGTTTATTAGCTGATAACAATGTGTTTAATGTATTACCACATTTTTTTGTAAATTTGGATAGTGTACCATTTAAGTAGATTTAAACGATAAATTTGCATTTTTTTATTTTAATGAAAGTAAAATTATATGCCACTTATTCGAATCGTTAATGTAAATATAAATGTTAATGTAATTTTATATTTTTTTATTGTTGTTTCATTTAAATTAAATAATTGTAAGCTTATTTGATTACACAGTGAAATCATTTAAAGATCACTTGAAATGTATGATTTTGTGATCTTTGTTAATTTAACATAACACTTTGTTAATTGTCAGAGCTGGTGTTAGGGAAGGGGGGCGCGGTAGGGCGACGGCCTTGGGCGCCAAATTTGGAGGGGCGCCACATTTAGGGTCAGGAGCAAAAACAAAAAGAAAAAAATCTTAATAAACGTTCCCATTGGTTCAGTAAAAAATTTTTAGAGCAAAAATTGTTTGTTTGGATAAATTAAAGTTATTATAAGGTAATACAATTATTAATATTAAATCAATGTATCCAGTGCTGGCGCAAGAGCTACTGACGCCCCAGGCAAAAATACTGTGGCGTCCACATAAGAAAATCAAAATCGATATTTTTTTTTTTGCTCGAAAAATTTTTTGCTGAGCCAATGGGAGTCTATTAAGAATTTTATTTTTCCTTTTTTTTTTGCTCCTCACCCCAAATGTGGCGGCTCTCCAAGTTTGGCGCCCTAGGCCGTCGCGCAACCTTGCCGCCCCTAACGCTGACCCTGAATATATCTCTCATTGTACAATGTACTTGATTGATATTGTTTAACAATTATATAATATGTTAAGTAAATATGGATTGATTAAATCAGTAATGTTCGTATCGAACTCACGTGGGATAGAGTTTCATACTCGAATGTACCCAGAGGTATTGCCGTTTCTGGAAGAAGATTTAACTTACCGTTGAGGTATTACGTATCAAGATTAGGCTAGGTAGTGTTGGCGGAGCAGTGGAAGTGTGCGAAAGCGTTCCCGCAGCTCCGCCGGAAGACGGTGAGGAGGAACACTGCTAGTTTGTAGCCGGTAAGAGTCTGGCATAACCCGACAGCGCCCCCCCGCGCCTGTCGGGTATCCATGAGGATTTTCCAGCGATATCAAAAAAAGGTAGTTTCTGTTAATTCTTCTAAAAAATAACTGACTTCCAAATTGGGGATAACTTAAAAATTACTCCTTAGTTCTTGCTTAAATGTAAATGGGGCCACATGAGAATCACCAGCTTTTGAATAAAAAAATAATCATCGGTTCAACCAGTAAAAATGCCAGTAAAAAGTAACATACAAAAAAAGTGCAGTCGAATTGAGAACCTCCTTTTTTCAAATCGGTTAAAAATAGTGAAGAAGAAGGGGTTCAGTCTTCCGTTATGCATTATTTAATGTTTTAAATAATAAAAAAACTTCACTAGATTTAATGATACATACCTACTATAAATTGTACATTAAAAAAGTCCGATTCGTAGAAAAAATCTTCGAAAAAGGACCACTAAATTTATTGTTCAACATAATTGTATCAAAATATTTAACAAGTTTTCCCTTAATTCCTCATAGGAATTCTTAATTCCTCATCATTTAACTGTGTTTTGTTAAATATGGGACAATCCCAAAGTATATCCTTTTTAAACCCCGAAAAAAAGAGGGGTATTATAAGTTTGGTGTGTTTGTGTATCTGTGTGTCTGTGTATCTGTATATGGCTTTCTGTGGCATCGTAGTTTCTAAATGGATGAACGGATTTTGATCTACATATTTTTTTTTTTGGTTAAAGGTGACTTAATCGAGTGTTCTTAGCTATATTTAGTGCGTTTACCACAAAAATAGGATACATCAGCCACGTTCGAGTGCACGAGCACACTAATGTGATTGTCCAAACATAGTCTACGGAGTCGAAGTGGTCGCCATGGCCGAAATCGGTCGGAGACATCATCATCATCATTTAGTGCGTGCTATGTTTAAGAATCTCCTGTTTTAAAGTTAGTTAAAAATTTGGTGTAACTGACGAATTGCTAAGCAGATACACAATATACAAAAGATAAAGTGGGTTTTAATAATATACATATACTCGTAATATTGAAAATAAACTATATCTATGAAAAATAATTGCTAAAGAAATCCAATGAATAGAAAGGATACCCAGTGATATAAATCAAAATTTTACAGATTAGTTTAAACGTACTAACTCAATTATCTGAGCATAATACACGTATATTGACTGTAAAATTCGATAAATAATGAATTTCGTTATTTACCATTTTTCATGGTATAAATAGTACTCGTCTAATCATGACATTAAAACGTAACTTACTTATGTACTATTATTGTAATTACATAATATCCAGTGAATCATAAGTATAATAAACAAATGATTTAAAATAATAACAAAGAATTCGGGTATGAACAACCGAGGATAGACGAAGCTGCGCTAATCGTCTTATTGACCGGTCGCCGGACGGGCCTGTTGCCACTTCGTGCATATTCGGTCTCTTTTCGTGTATATTTCCAATGTTTCTATGATGTCCGCTGCGCGTTGAGGGCGCTTGTGTGCACTTGTTTAGCGTCTCGCGGTGCGGCGTTGCCAACTGTATTGACTTAAAGTAAGAACGAAGACAAAACGAACGCTCGTGTCGTAGAAGTTAAAGCCGGTAGCTTTTTGTATTTAATAACACGTGATGGTATTGTGTATGGTAATTTTTTAATCAACACACACAAATTATCAAATGATGTGGTACAAGTAAAAATATAATGTCTTTGTGATGAAACCTCAGTTCGTGGTATAGTGACTGTGTTTTTAGTGAAAACATTACGATCATTGTAAGAAGCTTTAAAAGTTTAACCAATTGCGTACATTTGCTGTAACATTAAAAAGTGATATGATCAACAAACTTATCGTACCAAGCGGAATGATATAGGACAGCCAAAGTGGCATAAAGAAACTGGTTGGCCGAAAGCGGTGATTGTGATATGGGGGAACGGGGCGCGACGGGGGGCGCTTGGGGTGCGCGCGACGATGCCTCGTGGTGGCCGGGTGGATCTGGCGAGCTACAGAACCAACAACAGATAAATGAAGAAATCGCCAGGAGTACTGCCGCAGCTACTCATCAATTATACACTTACAAAATGACAAGTGGCTTTTCAAATAATGGAGGAGATACGTCAACTCCTAGCTTTGACTATCGATTAATGACAAATTCAAACACTAGGGAAGAAAGCCCACAGCAACAATGGTGGTACGCTTCGGGATCTGTAGATTCACAACAGACATCTTCACCAACGGTACGAAATCAGTTAAATGCATGTTAAATAAAAGGAAATATATTGAATGCTTACAACTATACTAGCACTGCGGTAACTAGCTTTATGTTCGTGTGTTATGAATATGACATTATATTTATTGATTTGTTTAATTTTACGGTTGATCAAAACTTACACTATTGCAGTGTATTACGTATTCTTTATACCTAATTGTTGCAGGAATAAATTTCATAATTGTATGAAATTATGTCATCAACTGGGCGTTTCACCCTATAACCTTCAACCTTTCAACTTTGGGCTAACTTATAAATGTTGATTTTTTATGATCACACCGTAGTATAAATAAAATTAATTCACTAAATAAATAATAGGTACAGATTAAATAGGTACTTCTACTACATAATTATTATAGTTGGTAAGTAAATATTCCCGCACGTTTGTAGAAACATTTTTGAAAGAATGTGTGGGCAATATCGGTACCTATTTAATTACAAAAACATTCCAATCTTGTAACGGTTAATACCCTACGCACCTGCTACCTACATCTCTTTTGTTTGAGATTGCTTGCGTCCAGCTGCAAGTGTTTAAATTTAGTGACTCTAAGGCCCAAATTTCAAAACATATCTTTGGTAGTATAACCTCAATACTATTTGGTAATATTTGTATGATATTATTACACTTTAAAATTTGTTATCACAACCGCATATATGTTATATTTTGCGGGTTTTCAATCGGTCTTTTACAGACAAAATTTGATCACGTAGGATTGTGTTTTAAGTATGGATTCCTAATGCTGAATAAACGCACTTTTCGGCGTACAATCATACTTTATTTATAGGCTTCTCGCTAGTTACTCAATGATCTAGACAGATACAATTCTGCTATAAAATTAAATATAACTATAATCTTATAATAATAAAAAGAGAGGTAGAAGTTTAAATACACAGACATATTACTACTACTCGAGAGTACCCACTATTTTTCTGTATTTCCGTTTCCTACCGGCTCGTTATAGCCTTTATTTTTTCGATTTTTGTACATTTATTAGTTCTTTAGTCAGTTGATTTATTATGATCACTAGAGCGTAAACTATTAAAAAGCGTAATTAACTAGATATATAGGTACGTACTAATGACTTTTAATTTACAGAGAAGCTTTAATTATATATTTTTTCGTTTAAACTTCAAATTAAGTAGTTGGGTAAGGCCGCCAAAATTGTAATTTTTTTTGTGTTAAATTTTTGTCCTTTTGTTTTTGCAGTATCTTATGGTTAAAATATTCAATAAATGGTTGTGCATATCTGGATTATATGTATGCCGTCGAAGAATACGATGATAGTCCCCTGTTATAACAATAATATTGTTGTGAAAATACTTGAACTTGACATATTTTATCGATAGTTTAAAATAAACAATGGTTTTTACTTTTGTGTTACGAATTTTTACCCCAAAACTACATTTTGAGAGCCAAAGAGCAAAACACAGTATTATTATGGCACCACTGATACCCAAAAAATTATTTTAAAAAATGCAGCCATATTGTTTCACCAGTGAAGGCGCATTCAAAGTGAGCATCATCGTGGTTTGTGTGAAAAAAATATATTTAAAGTGATATCTGAGGTAAGAAAGAGATATTTTAATGTTATTGTATAATATTTGTTGGCGTTGAGGTCAAAAGTAAACTTACAATATCCCAATAGTGCCCAATTGTAATAAATGTCCGAAATATAAGCTAAAATTGTAGTAAAAATTTAATTTAAAAATAGACAATTTCGGCGGCCTTACCCAGTTAAATTTTGTACAGGTGCAAGTGTAGGTGCAATTACCCTGTAGTGCAAAAATAATTAATTAGTGCATTCCCTACCATACCAATAACTTGAGCTTTATTCATTATCTGTATTTTTACTTATTAGGTAAGTACTTTTCACACAGTAAAAATATTCATTTACTCAAACTTAAGGGCTACCAACAGTTACCATTAAAATATTAACGAATAGGTAAGTAGATACCTACGTATTTTTTTAATGACGTCAAACGTTTTTTTCGAATGGATTGTTGTTGTTTACCCTAGGGGGGCTTTATACCTTCGCGCGGGCAGAGAGGTGAGCCTGGAAATACTCAGCCGAGGAGACATATTTTACGAGGTGGTAGTGATAGTACCAGAGCTGGAGAAGTTGGTATGCGAATTGCGAACCTCCTAAGAGCACTCCCTGCGGGGTTCGGACCTCAGCTTAGGACGTCGTCCGGTGATGGATATCGAAATTGTCAATTTTACATGCCCTGTGAAGCACGAAAGGGGCTTTGCACGCAATGGATTCTCGAATCTTTAATACAATATATTATGTAGTTAATATCTATTAGATACAATTTTCACGAAAGCAGCAATAATAGTTGGGCTGAACTCAGATGAAAAAGAACACCCTGTTAAGTCACCATGTGAAGAAATAGGATACGGAAGTCTATAAAACAGTTATTACTGTTAATACTTGTTAATGTTGGAATATACTATTGTATATTCCAGCTCTTTCCACTGAGCTCTATCGTCTGCTACTCTGGTCCAGTAAGGCCCCAAGAATATCGTCACACCATCTTGTTTTCGGACGCCCCTTTCTTCTAGTATCCTCTCTTGGGTACCAAAGGGTTACTTGTTAGCTCCATTTGTTTATTTTGCAACGTAGAAAAGCAAGTAATCACAATATACCTGCTCCCTCTTTTATTGATCTGAGACCTACTCGTAGAATATGGAACAATTTTACGAAAGAATATGGAAGAACTTTCACTCCGAACGGGTTTTATCTATTTATCAGTACTTACCACAAACTTACTCGGAATACATGCCATAATGATGCCATAATGATTATAAAAACATAGGTAGTAAATAATAAATGATTGAATTGAGATTATAGAAAAATAACAGGAAGGTGGTCTAAATGTGTATTGTGTTCATTGACGCCCACAACCGGCTCGGCATGGTATTAAAGGTCAGTTTGTGGTACCGGTAGCCGGTAGGTAAATTCTGCAAGTAAAGTAATAAATAGATAGAACACAGGCTTATGTTATTTCGTAGTACATAATCGTTGTGAGTTGTAGGTTCTCTCACTTGTTTCATTAGGTATTTTAAGCTTGAAATATTTTAGCGTTGATACACATATAAAGGTACATTGAATACTTCAATATTAAAAAGATCTTACGTCCTAGTTCGCGTACGCCTTATTTCACGCCATTATGATTTAATTCTAATAAAGCAATCATAGCAATGAAAACCATGATGAAAACTCCACAAAATGTACCTACCTATTGCAAATGGCACAAAGTAAAAAAAAATTTAAGTAAAACAAAATATAAGTACCTACCACTTACCTACCCAGATAAAAAAATTATTTCTTGAAAATCTCAAATCCTGCTTGGTGAGCTGAATTTACTTTTTACCCGCCTGCGCCAGAAGGAGGGTTATGTTTTTATGTATATTTCATTGGCTCGCTTTGTAGCCTAAACGGCTTGATCGATTTCAGCTTGAGAGGTGCCGTTAGATTCGTCTTAATTGTGACAGTGACACTGGTTATATCAAAATTGAAAAAAATAAATAAAATGGCCGATTTTTGGAGCAATATTGTGTCTTCAAAAGATTTTTTCTCTCTAAACCTATCCGAGTATCGTTGAATAGGTAGGTATTCAAAAATGATTTTTAGGTTTCTTTCACCTTTTTTCATTTTAAGTAACAGTTTAGGATATATAATAACATTCTAAACTACTGGGTTTATTTTTTCTTTTTAGTTTTTTTTACGCCGTCGGGTTTTTTTTTTTTTTTTTTTATTATTATTTTGTATTTTACTTCTTAGTTCTTTATTAGAGGAAAAAAATCACATGTTGTCATTTCAATAAGAGTGTTAATAAGTTAGCGAGAATGGTTGTTCGAGCGTCGATACTTGAATAGGTATCTACATTATGTTTTCGAATTTTATTCATTTATTTATTTATTTAATTAAGGATTCGACTATTGTAAACAGTGCAATCTGTGCAAAGTGCTGCATCTCTTACCTTATTATTAAGTCTTGTACGTTTTTATGCAGATTTGTCAGACAGTATACTTAAATTTGAAAATGTATATTTCTCAAGGGTAATTTTAATTTCTACGGGATTTCAATGATCTGTTTTTGTTGCAGCCTCAGAACCAATCAAGCCCTGATTCTGATCAGAACAATCAATCCAACGGGGTTCAGCAGAACCATCAAAGTTTACAACAACAACAGCAACAGCAGGAGCAGAATCAGATTCAACAGCAAAATCAGATTCAGCAGCAAAACCAGATTCAGCAACAAAATCAACTCCAGCAGCAGTTGCAGCAGCAGAGCTTGCAGCAGGCTTTGCAGCAACAAAATCAGTCGCTGCAACAATCACTTCAGCAGGGTCAACAGCAGACCCTGCAACAAATGTTGCAACAACAACAACAGCAGCAGCAGCAACAACAACAACAGCAACAACAACAGCAGCAGCAGCAACAGCAACAACAACAGCATCAACAACAACACCAACAGCAGCATCAACAAGAACAACAACCGAGGCTGCAGCAAGTATGTACTTAAATGTTTCTACTTGTAAATAGTCAACTCAAGGCATATCTAGTTTGTCAAAGAAAAGGCAAAGGCACCAATCCAATGATGCATCAACATTGGGACCTTTACAAACTCGATAAATAGCCGAGAAACGCGTAGACGATGTTGGCTATGTAAAATCCGTCCCCCTTGGTTATCAGTAAAACCAAAGGCATCAACTACACTTTGCTGAAAAAGAGAAGCGGATAACCCGCATAAACAACATATAGTGCATTTTCCACACTGGTGTCATATACATATAAAACATTTATAGTAGAACGCTACTTAACATACTCCTTAATGCTGGCTATACACGATCAAGTGTACTTGTCAAGTGTGACTTGATGCGGCATCCAGTTTGCATGAGATAGCTATATGGCCAGATAGGCCATATACCGTCAAGTTTACGGGATGCCGCGTCAAGGCCGCTGCAAACTTGACAAGTACACATGTATGGCCAGCTTTAAGTACACACCACCGCATACATTACATGTACAGACATTTGCATGACAGATTAAACAAGACATGACTTTAGTGCCTTTAGTGACTTTATTATTTCTTCTGTGGTTTAACGTTAACTTACCGTCATCATCAGAGTCTACAGCACTTGCAAGTGAGCCAAGCGCAAGCGCAAGCCATAGTGCAGGCGCAAGCGGCGCTGCAGCAGCAAGTGGCGCAGACGCTGCAGCAGCAGACACAGAGTTTGCACGACCACATCCAGGCCGTGCAGCAGCAACAGATACAAGCGGCGCTGCAACGGCAGTCTGCTGCTTTGCAGGCAAGTCTCTAGGAAAACTGCGCGATCGATGCTAAGCGTAAGCTAAGCAAAAATTAGTAAAGATCAGCAACGTAAGTCTAACGCCCTAACTCACAGTCACTAACGGTTCCTTTAATCGCCATTAGTAAAGAATCACCATACAAATTCTGTACTAAGGAGCTATTTAAGTAACCGTTAATGACTCTGAGTTGGGGCGTAAGTTGTTTTTGATAAACATAGATGATTTTGATAGTAAAAAGGTAAATTAACAACTTGTTTAGTTTCTGAAATTGTCGTTCCTCGTACCAGTTAGGAGGTGAGTTTGTATCTGTTTAGTCCATTCAAATCTGTAGCAACAAACGTTGTGATAAATTGCGCTGATCGTACTTCTCTGCTGAATCTGTACTAGGTAGACTGGGCTATACCAACTGTATATTGGCATACGCCCTTAATAGCCAGATCGTGCAACAAGATATTTTCCTTTCTTTCTTCCTTTCCTTCGGCATTAATGATAGTATTGTCGACAGGAGCTGACACAGCAAGCCCAGCAGCAGGCACTACAAGCCCAGACGACGAACAAAGTGAGGATGCCGCGAGCGCGCGCGTACAACAAGCCGCGCGGTCGCATGACTGCGTACGCGTTCTTCGTGCAGACTTGCCGTGAGGAACATAAGAAAAAACATCCAGATGAGAATGTTGTCTTTGCGGCTTTCTCCAAAAAGTGCGCTGAGCGATGGAACGTGAGTTGTTTAGCTTTAGTTGATACCAGTTAATGTATTTTCCAGCTCTAGTCTAGGCCTCCTTAAAAGGAGAGACCCGTGCTCAATAGTGGGGTTGATGCCAATGTCTTTTTCCAATCGTTTGTCCTTTTCCCAATGTCTTGAGGCTTTGAAGGTTTTTTCTAAGACGTCTTCAAGCTATAACCATGTTATGAGTCAAGAGTCCACTTGACAGGATTTCTTATTCAAAGAATGGTAAAAAGCAAGTGAAACTTTAAAAGTAATAGTAGGTAGTAGTCATGACAACGAGGTACGAGATTCTGATATAGCATGAATGAATAAATGAAATATTTTATTGCACTTAAAAACGGGTATAATAGGCGGGCTTAATTCTAACACCGCATCTTCCAACCAACCAATTCCAACTCTAACATCTCCTTAATTCGCGTTAGAAGTGCTTATATTATTTGCATCGTAATACCCTAACCAACATCCATTCTCTTCCCCAGACAATGTCAGAGAAGGAGAAGCAGAGGTTCCAGGACATGGCGGAGCAGGACAAGCGGCGCTATGACCTAGAGATGCAGAGCTACGTGCCGCCCAAGGACGTGAAGGTGCGCGGCCGCAAGCGCCAGCAGTTCAAGGACCCCAACGCGCCCAAACGATCGCTGTGAGTTATGGTCGAGAATCTTGCATATGTTGTATATCTTGGACGTTGTTGAAGCTTTTGTTTTGCCTGTCTTTTGTTTCTTTTTTCTTTTTTAGAGGACGATGAAATTCTTTTGAATTTAGAACAATTTCATTTGTCGCTTTGTTTTATTTGTTGTTTTTTATTTTTATTTTTTTTAGAGACCATTTTCTTTTGATTGTTTTTACAATTTTATAGAAACTTTTTTCGCTCATTGACTTGATAAGTTCGTTCAGCAGGTAAGTAGCAGCTTAAATGTTTTTGTTTTTTATCAAACAAAGTTTGAAGATTTGACCAATGAATTTCTTTTGAAGTTGTTTGCAATTTTAAAGAAGGGTTTATCACTCATTGATTTTCTAAGTTCATTCAGTAGCTAAGCAGCAGTTTAAAAGTTTTTGTTTTTGTCATTAAACTTAAGTTACTTAAGTTTGAAGATTTGCAATTTCGTGATGACATCATCCAAAACCAAACGAGACACTGTAATCTGTATTAAGTTCAGAATTATTTCGTCGGCATTTACTCTTGTTTACATTTATTATGGACTTTAGAAAATATTCATGTTCCAGGCAATTAATTTCTCGGGCTTTAAACGTTGTATGATTGGCTAAAAAGTGTCCGCTTTCGTAACACGAATTTGACGTTTACACTGGAACTTGGCTGGAATTAAGAGTTCATTATAGACCGGCTCTGCTGTATTGTTTTCTACTGATAACTGTTAATTTTCTTATCATCTACTTGTAAGACAAAGAAAAATCTGTTCTGTATCTTTTTCTCCTCTGTTGGTCAAGCGACTTCCTTTTATTTTTTGTAGCTGTTGAGTTTTAGGTTTTTCAATAAAATTTTAAATTTATTCAAAAGATCTCACACGAAAAGGGAGATTCAGCATGGATGGTACTTTCGTGTGGTTATCCACAGCGAAGAGTGGGTTGGTTTAGTTACAAAAACTCACTAAATCTTATGCCAAACAAAACACGACAAAAAATCAGCGACTTGACGAACATTTGTCCCACAGTAATTCAAGACTTGGCACCATAATAAAAAAAACCTTTCCAACAACATCGCGTTACTGCTCATTACCCTGGGCCACTGTGGTCCATAGAATTTTACGGGCCTTTACCTAAAAGACGTCCTTAAAAGGTTCATAAATTATCGGTGAACAGGTCAGCGTTCTTCTGGTTCTGCAACGACGAGCGTTCCAAGGTGAAGGCCAACAATCCGGAGTACTCCATGGGTGACATCGCCAAGGAGCTGGGCCGGCGCTGGGCCGCCACCGACCCGGAGACCAAGGGCAAGTACGAAGCTCTCTCCGAGCAAGACAAGGCTAGGTATGATAGGGTGAGTATCTGGAGTTTTTAGCTTGCGTGGTGTGTCTTGGATGTTTTCTTTGATCAAGATTGGCTGTGTTAGTATTTAGATGAAATAAAAAAAATAGTAATGGGGCGGCCTCCATATTATGATGCGGCCTAGAATATTGACTCCGATCAGCACAGGGTGTCGTAAGAAGCCATTCCCCCGGTTTGTGATAGGGCTTCGTAGAAGGAGGATATTCTAACTTTTCCGTGAAACCTCATCTCACTGGCTAGTTAACATATTTTTAAATCAGCTGCCAAACCACTTTTGTTCCACTTCTTTATAGTCAATTAATTTGTTGTCTTCATCTTCGTCTAATGTCCGATGGTCACCATTTACCATCCGGTCTCTATTGTCTTAAAATCCCTTTAGCACTGGGAATTATGTATACTATAATAAGTATTATGTGTACTGTTTAGGTAAGTATATTATATCTTTAGCGATTACAATACGGATAGTAAAACTAAAATATTTAATCCATTTCCATTATAGGAGATGACGGCGTACAAGAAGGGTCCGTTAGCGTTAATACAACAGCAACAGGCGCCTCCAGAGATAGACGAAGAGGAATATGAAGGAGAAGACTAGCTGGTGGATAGTGGTTAGTGATCGTGGACTGTGAGGTGTCGAGGTCACAACATACGGTAGGGTCATTATGGCGATTTTCCCGCCAACACTGACATGCCATGACATCTGTCAAAATTGACAAATGTCAGAGTGACGTTAATTCGTGGTTGTCAGACTGAAGAGTCATTGATTTCAAACGTATTCACAAATTTTTGAATTAATTGGTAAAGACATGTTATGTTGAAAGAAAACTAAAGTTGTAAAACAATTAAAATATGGTCGGATTGAAATTAATGATTAATTATTTTGCTGAAGAAATATCGTCATGACTTTACTGGACACGTTAAACATTTAATGTTTCTAAATTTTATTATAACTAATATTCTAAATTGGCAATAATGATAGTGATTGAATGTATCAGCAATTTTAGCCCGTCGAAAATGATGTAATGCTGTTATTAAAGCCGAACAATTTAGATTTTATTTCTCATGTACTACAAAAATAGTTCTGAGCAAATTCTCAGAACAAAATATACATTCAACAAATAATGTATATGCTGTGCCCTGCATGGTACAAACAGTAATGTCTGCATAGTCTCAGTAGTGACTCAGTCATTATATCTAATTTGGTCAGTAATGTCAGTTAACTCATGGTATCAATACTATCAATCATAAACTTCATTTAGGTCTTGTCAACAAGGACAACAATGCCGCTAGAAGCATGGAGGATAGAGGTTACTCCATTGCTAGAAGTTGTAATAGCTATAGTACCTAGCCGCAGTATTGCCATTCGTTGACATAGTGCGCGCTCACTCGCACTTATGTCTTAGGTCTAAGTGCGAGTGAGCGCGCAATATGTCAATGAGTACATTGAGATACTGCGAGTCAACTGTGCTGTGAATACTACAAATCTTTGTTGTCCAATCAGATATCATTAGGGAGATGTCGAAATAACGATATCTGATTGGTTGTTTACAAAAGTCTCCTCTTCTCTCCTATAGAAACACTAGAAACCGGCCCTAAAGGTCAAGATTGTTAGGTCCATTTAACATCTAATTATATTAAACTTCAAACCTGTACCCTGGACATCATTGAAACTGTGGGAAAATAATTTATTAATCTGAATTGATAATTATCATAAAAGTCTCCATACATTTAAACGGTTGAGCGAAGTTTTTGCTGTAATTAAATAATTTTGTTGTTTTAAATAAACAATCGTTTATAAATCAAACCTGAATATACTCAACAGAAATAACAGTTTGACTAGAACAGAATCAGTGAAAAAAGGGCGGTTGAATTATTATTAAACGAAGATTAGTGATTTATTGATTAATAAACTTGTTTTCAGTTATTAACCGAATTCAAAAAAGGAGGAGGTTCTCAATTCGACTGTATTTTTTTATGTTTGTTACCTCGGAAATTTTGACTGGATGAACCGATTTTGATGATTCTTTTTTAAATCGAAAGCTGGTATTTGTCATGTGGTCCCATTTAAATTTGAGCGAGATCTGACGTGTAGTTTTTGAGTTATCCCTTATTTTGAAGTCGGTTATTTTTTGTCAAGAATTATTCTACATTAGGTACTAGTTAGTCGTTTAAGTCCTGACAAGTATCTCAAATAGTTATTAAGGCGATTCCTTCACTGTAACCACGAAATTAAAATTATCTTTTGTTTTTTCGCAAGCTACTTGTTCTCCCTATTCTGTTTTTTTTAAATCAAATTTTGTAATGATACTACGTCAACCGGAGGTGCAATGTTGCAAAAACTAAATATACCTTTTGTTTTCGTGGCTATATCCAAGGAATCCCCTTGATAAATAATATGGTTTAATGATTTTTATAGATCTGCATTATATGTCATAATATTTTATGTTACGTGTGGCACGCCTAAATCACTTAGTTTAGTAGAGACGAATAGAAATCCTGAAATACATGTAAAGTGCACACAATTGCATTCAAATGCAAATAAAAATTAATGTACAAACATTTAAGATAAGAGCCAGTTAGGAGAATAATGGTGTAAATGGCAGCTGTTGTTTCCTCAAGTTTCTTCAATTAGGAAGACTGGAATGGAATTTAGGTATACTAAAGATAATACAGTGAGTTTTCATAACACGTTTTCTGACTTTTTAGACATTCACGCCATAAGAGTTGGTAAGAAAAAATTACATAACTGTAGCAATAACATTTGACTTCGTTTTGAGCCATGTGAGTATACTAATGATAGGGACAGACAGATATACCTGACCAGTGTATTTTAGTAGTGAAGTGGGTTGTACGAATGCCTATATTTTTACGTCCTACCATACTCTTAAGTCAAATTGAAAGGTGTGGCCTTATATTTTCAAACATTTATGGCAATATGAATCAAACATAGTACGTTTTAAGATAGTCATAAAGACTAGGTGTAACTTTAAGATGGACCTCATAGTCGCGCGAGTGGAACATATTTTGTTACTTGTACCGAGTATTGTATATAGTTAGTTACCTAGTTAAATTATATGTGAGTCGAGATAGTTTTGTTATGGTTGAATTTTGTTTGCAAACTGTAAAAAAGAATGTTTTATTTGCGAATTTACGGTGAAGTTTAGTTTGTGTACTTTGAAGGTTGTACATACGAATGGACTGGAAACCGTGATAGTACTTAAAGGGTAAGTGACTCAAACTAGAATCCATAATTAGATGAACTATTTTGACTCAATATAAATACATGTTGCCACAACTGTTCTTAGCGATATTTTGAAAAGTTATACATTTTGTGTAACTAGAACAAACGAAGTTACAAAAACTTTGTGTAACTTTTCATATAATTTAACTGTAAAGTTAGTTGTTTTTTTTATAATTATATTTTTATTAGGATATGTTATTTTTAGATTACACCGTTATTGTATTTGCCTACTATTGTTGATTTTAATCAGCGTTGAATTAAATTACTGAATATTAAAAAGGTACGTGCGAGATATCTATATCGATGACTGTACTTATTGGTTTCATATAAATGGTTGATGGTTAGTTTATGTTATTTTTAGGATTCCTTACCTACTTCAAAAGGAAAATACAAAAATTTTATACGATCACTTCGTTGTCTTGTCAGTCTAGAAACAATATAAAGGGAAATATCCGAAAACCGTAATGTTGTGATATCATCACAAAATAAATAAAAATAAAAAGTTTGTAGGTACTGAACCCTTGGTGCGCGAGTCCGACTCGCACTTATTGGTTTTATTAAATACGAGTACACCTAAACCGTATAAGTCCGAAATTGAATATCCACACTTAGCCCGTTATTTTAAAACTTTGTCAACACAATTTGTCAAAAAGTTTGCCTAATTATGGATTCGCCTATAGTCCTGCGTTTACCGAATGTTATCTTTGGTACCATTCTATATTTGGTACATTTGGCATTTGGTGTTTAGATACTGAGAGTATGTCTTGTATACAGTATAACGGTAACCTCATATCTTGGTTCACTTCTTATTTTTATTGTCATTGAACATGTAAACTTATTAGAACAAAATTAATTCAAAATTGTAACGATTTTTTGTAAATTAATTAACTTATGTAATGAGATTAGTTAATACTCTTATAAAAATAATCACTGGAATTTCCGCCCTGGTAAAACAGGATCGTACTTTAACAGCATAAAAAATATATAACTGAGATTATGATTATTGAAATAAATAAGAAGTGGACTGAGAAATGATTAAATAGTCGTCGAAATTCAGAACCGCTAGATTATATTTGCTTTTCAATATAATATTTTAACATTTAATTATTTCTCTGACGCATGTTGCGTAACAGAATCTGTTGTCCAAACTGAGCAATTGTCTACTCAATTCCACAGAACTAGTACCATAAAGTTAATGATAACATAGTGTCAGTATTGAATGAGAATATTTTAAGGTATGTGTCTACACTTGGCAATATTGTTTTGAATTTGTGACCTGTACAAAACAATATAGTAAGTATTTTACACTGAATTGTTCTTTTATTTTTCTTATTTTCCCTCTCCTTTGCAAAACGTACTTTGAAAGTTATGTTTTGTTTTGTCGCCTATATAAATCCAGGGAATTTGGCCCCAATAAATTCAAAAGTAACGACATGCTTGTAAATACCGAGTTATTTAAGTACAGGGTTGTTCACTATAGTGCATTTCAATTAATCTGCACTTGACCGTAATATATTTGTATATTATACATATACTTACGGTCTCCTCATATACTACGAATGGTCGCGAAGGGGGGGCATGGTGTAAAAAGCTGGGAAAAATGGGTCACGTGGTTATGGTATGTTCCCCATATAGCTGGAGCGCACAGATGAGGCGTTAGTCTTTAATCAAGTATCTAGGCCTATGTACATGCCCGTTTTAGGGTTTGTATTGTGGGGCCCACCGATCCCCCATGTACAATGAAATACACACACGTTTTTCGTTATAGGTGGAATAAAAAGGTATTTATAACTTGGACGGCAATGTAGGAGGAAAATATTCCTCTAGTTAGTGCTAAATAAATATAAGAGTAATTTGCTAAAAGTACAGTAGTACTGAAATAAAACAATGCATATATTTGAAACATCATTTATTTTATAAAAATAAATGTTTTGACGACAAATAGTTATAATATCGGGGTCCTTACGAATTCACCAACTCCGTTCGGAGTTCTCACCAGAATGTTTCAAGACATTGTAAAAAATTCAGTTTTTACAAAAGTTATTTTTTATCTTAAAACATTAACAACGTTACATTTTCACATCTACATCTAATAACGGATCACTTCCCTTTTTACATAATAACATTGGCTTTAAGAAAATAACCTTTAATAGTAAGTAGTGTCGATAGATTTATACATACAGACATGACAGACAGACCCGTCCAAAACGATCGAGTTACCAACAACTATATGTTCAAGTAGTTTTCTATAATTTTTTTGGCGTTTAACAAGACCTTTATTTTATTACATAACAAATTTCATAATCAGTGACAAATGAAATTTTTCATGTTTCACGAATTATGTTAGGTTGACAGTCCCTCATTTACCCTCACTTACCCTCCATAGAGATGGTTCGAAACAGTCAGTTTTATCGAAAATTGTGTTATAATATTCCCTGGATTAATAAACCAAACTAAAGCCGCCTACGATCACCAGATGTCGCTATAGTCACTTTTGCAGTCGATAAATTCGACCGGAATTGTTTGTTATCGTGATACCGTTTTCAATATTGTATTCATGATCTGCAAGTTACATGTGGATTTACAACTGTCAAATTAATATTTTAATGTACCTAAGGTGATATCACTCTAATCCAGAGATTATGCATATAGATATTATTGAAAACGGCCGATAGTCGCTTCACTACAATAGGTAAAACAATGGACATTTTAGCTATGACTAAATTCGAAAACTTCAGATGTATGGGGCGTGACGTAAATTACTAATAAATCACTCCCAATGTCCATTATTTTTTCTTGTTTAAAAATCCCGTAAACATGAATTCAATTTAAACAAAACTAACTTAGTACAAGTACTTTTAGCATGACAGCACACATGGGGGTGTCATCAGAACCAGAGTATTATTCATCAGGCTTCCATACATGTGGAGTTCCAGACCAGTTTTTGAAACTTCCACATCTAGCAGAATAAAAATAGCATTATTTCTATAAAAATGTTTAAAGGAATCTTTACAAGCATTATACTTCCATTCCTTCTTTATTAAGTATCCACTGTCTTTTCCATAACAGTCCTTGTAATCAAATGCAAAGTTACCTACCTACTTACATCAAAGAAAGTATTCAATACAAGCATGACATGAATTATTATCAACTGTGTTGTGAGCTTATTGACAAGTTTAGGATATTACGAAAGTAATATCACTATACATACTACTAATGTCACAAAAGTAAATAATGAAGAAAACTTTAATTATTGTTTCATATGCTATACCTAATAGAGATTTGAGATCATATTTATTTTTAAAACCCTGACTAAAGCAATCATTCATGTGTCACGTCTCTTTATAGAATTATTTCAAAGTTACTTAAAAACTTCTTCATTAGATAATAATTTTGGGTAGGCATATGTGAATTATAAGTTGGTGTAAGGCATAAAATCTTAAATAAAATCTTAAATAAAAAACGTCCCATTATTTTAGTATTAATAGCTTTTCTGATATACATATAAAACTTCTATTACATAGCCAATCTAGGACAACGATTGTATTGGATTTTAAAGATTGATGATTGATACCTCAAGGGTACGTCCCTCAACTTGCGAATCACCTTTAATGTCTGACATCTGACAATAGAATAGACGTATTAATTACTTGAATGCTATTTGCAAAGTATACGCCATCCAGTCTGAATACACATATGTTTATATACGAATCTTTTTATATATAATTTCTAGACTAGGTATGTTTTTCTGGAGACACGCTATTACTCACGGTATTTATCTATAAGTTCCAATCTAAAAGCGCAGGGGACATTTTTACAAATGCAATGTAGCTACGTACAAAAAATCCGTCGATAAAACATAATTTCACTTCAAATGTGTGTGACTAGACAAGTTATGAGTATAGTAATGAGTTCTTCCTATAATTCTATTTTCGTTTAACACACACAGACAGACAGACAGTATCCATATACACGGGCTAATGAAAAAGCTCGTTAGAAAATGTTCTACATCACTTTTATACACGATTTTCCGTCATAAACTAATATCACGAACGCTGTACGCAAAATAAGCTTCTACCTAAAATTTATTTACTAAACATAATCACTAGACTTAGGTAGTTGGTAGGCAGCTCGTCAAAAGTTATCAAAAAGTACATTCAGATATTTTTTTGGTTTTCTAAAGAATTGTTGTTTTCGTATGCCTGTGTTCTAGATTTGTATAATAGTTTTTAAGAGAAATAGAGCTCTGTTTTAATAAATGTCTTTTAAATCATTTGCATACGACATGTATGTATATTTTAAAATTCTAACTAACTATATCATTTTAAAATATACCTAAATCAGCAAATTGTATTATGAATAAACTAAGTTAAACTTAGATTTTGAGATCACGAAACTTAATACTCAGTCACAAATAAATCTTAGAATTTCGGAAAACTTTTTTAAACAAATTTTTTGCTTGTGATAATGGCTGTCAGGCTGAAAATAAACCGAGAAATTAATCATGGAATACGTCGCTTTTTAGAAAAATACTTATGAGACTAACCATTAAAGTAATTTAGGCATTTGCAGATTTTTGTTAAAAAAATCTGTGCGAGACCTAAACCCTGTAGATAATAAAGAAAAAACAATTTAAACAGAGCTCCATCGCATCCGCAAACAAAATTCGAATACCCTGATTGTTAAAAACAAGCAAGAGTCGGTGTCGATTACCGCTACGTGGCGTCAGTTTCGTGCGGGTCGGGGGGTTGTTGCGGGATGTAGTTCCATCTCGCTCGCACTTCTGTCGGGTCCGCTTGGTCTGGTGGTGAGGGGGAGGCGGTGGCGGCGTTCCGTCTCGCTCGCACGACGGATAGATGGCGCTGGATGTAGTGTTCATGTGGGGCTAAAGCGGCGGCCCGTGCGAGGCACTCCTCAGCGACGGCGAGTTTCCCGCGCTCTACGGCTACTACGCACAGATTATGAAGCGCCTGGACATTGTCCGGCTCCAACTCTAGGATCCGCCGATAGCACTGGAATTGTAATCGAAGTCGTTAATTTTAGATTTGCCATACTTATGGAGTATTTGCAGTCGACAAAAGACTTAAGTATGTAGGACATGATTCTAAAACCCTCTGTAATATTTTGTTCCCAGCCTTCATATTTGTTTTTTATTTCACTTATTTAAAAGGACACTTGGGTTATCAAGACGAATCTGACGATATCTTAATTATGCTTACAAATCGGTTCAGCAGTTTGGAGGATATGAGGTAATAAAGAATATTACATGGATACATACAAGATAGGCGCGAAAAACATAACCCTTCCTGGCAGTCGGGTAAAATACAAAGGCACTCACGCTCTCAGCCGCATCGAGATCCTTGACGGAGTTGATGTAAATGTCCCCTAGCAGCACCAGTGCCTTCACGTGATCCGGGTGGTGTCTAACCAGCTGCTTGAGGAAGGGGGCGGCCTCCAGGGGGCGCCGGCGGTCGGCCAGTAACAGGGCGAGGTTGAACAGAGCAGATCTGAAGTCCGGCTTCAGATGCACGGCGGCGCGGAACCAGCGCTCCGCGCACTCTGCGTCGCCTTCGTCCATGCACACCATGCCGAGGTTGAAGTGGACGCGTTCGTTTGTAGCTGCGGACAGGAGATGAACCGCCATTTTAATTTTTTTTATTATGTTAGACGACTCTGCCGAAAGACTTCGATTTCTATGGACTTGAAGGTCCCATAGATGTGAAAAATTTATTAAAAGTTTATAATAAAATACTTCAAAAACTGGCACATTAACGCAAGTTGTGTTTTCGAGTTTTACAAAATACCGGACGTGTCTACGATATTTCATATTGGGCGAAATAAAGTTGAAATTTTTCACACAGGTGTCTAAATGTACAAGTGTTAACATTTTTGTTCACGGTAAATTCCCTGATGTATCATACTACTATATACTTAAATAAGTAAAATGAATGTGAAGCTTGTACGAGAATAGCCTGTGTTAATATTATAATAAATAATCTAAAGTAAGTAAGCAACAGCGGGCAAGATTTGTATAATTTTGCTTGTGTAAGCTCAGCTAAGTCTTAATCCTTTTTTCTTAACATAAAAAAAACATGGTTGATAAGCTTCAACACGATAAATGGTAACTAAACGTCTGTTGTGACCATTGAAGTATAGAAATTAGCATATATAAACGACATCGCGGATACGATGTTTGTCCCAATGAATTGGCGCCAATAGGCTTCAATTTTCAATGGATTCATTCGATTGTGAAAGGAGAACGGGGACTCAATTTTGAAAAATAGAATCTTCCGGCTCGACACCTATTTTGTTCGAGATGTCTGTTCTATAACATTACACTTCAATGGTTATGACTCAAGTATTATTACTAGCGTATAAAACAAACACCGCGAATACTAATACGAATAACTGGAAAGGATGTACTTCATTTGAAGTCGGTTTTTTTTGTTAAAATTTTAGATTATGTTCGAGATGTCTGTTCTATGACATTATACGGTTGTGACTCACAGTCAATGATATTAAACTATATATACGTTATGCCCTTACAAATCAACCAAAAAATCTGTTCCGACCGAGCTACAACACACACACGTTTATCTTTTGTTTCACTACACCGATCACCATTACATTGGTAAATTATGTAAAACGGATGGCACTACTTAAACCATAATAGAGAAAAAGACAGCTAGACGGCCTCACTCAGAGGCAGCTATCAACTGTCTGAATTGAAATCGCTACAATTGTCTAAATTCGACTGACATAATTTCAGCGCCATCTTGGCGTGTCTTGTATATAATATAATATCATTGCTTACAGTCCTTATCCAGCAGTTTCAGCAACCGCGTGCGGGCGAGGTGCCTGAGGTCCGCCGCGCCCAGCTCCTGCAGCAGGATGGCGGAGTTGAGCAGCGCCTGCTCGTGCTCTGGCTCTAGCTCCAATGCCTTGTCCAGGTATGCCAGCGCCTGGGACGCCTTGCCTTGCTCCAGGAGGACTACTCCTAGCTGCAAGGTGTTTGGATTATTAGCAAAAAAAAGCAAAGCAACGACCCATAATTGTCCCACTGCTGGGCTCGGGGTCTCCTCTCACAATGTGAGGGGTAAGGCCATAGACTACCACGCTGGCCAAGTGCGGATTTATAGACTTCACACACCTTTGAGAACTATATGGAGAACTCTCAGATGTGCAGGTTTCCTCACGATGTTTTCCTTCAACGAACCAAGTGATAATTAATTTCTAATACGCACATAATATTTGAAAATTAGAGGTGCGTGCCAGGATTTGAACTCAGGCCCCCGCGTTCGGGAGACCAACGTTCTAACCACTAGGCCATCACTGCCTTGCCTGGATTATTAGATTATTATCAAATCAAACGTGTCTTGAAGGCAAGAGTGAATAGGGTTTTACTAAGTTAGTGCGGCTCACTATATCGCCACTTACCATCAGGTGGGATTGTAGTCAAGCATTAATTTATAAGATATATAAAAGAAATCAAATAATTTTGTTAAACTGTAGGTGGATAACAGAATTTTGTAGCCTAGTACATTTTGCAAGTTAATGGCGTACAAATATTAGATAATTACTAATTAGTGATTAGGTTTCAGGTTTTGTTTTTTTTGTACGGAATTCAGAGGTATTACTTGGATACGCATGTATGTTAGTTGTAATAAGTCATTGCCCGGCGGCTTGTATCGACCCAACTGGATGAATGATTACTAGTGGAAAATATTTTTTAAGCGTTTCCGTGCTTCGAAGGGCACGTAAAGCCGTCAACCCCCGTTGGTATCATTTAAGTAGCAGTCATTACGTAGGCCTTCGGGTTTTCAAAATTTCCGATATATTGACATTGACTTAAACTTAAAAAGATAATTTCCAAATAAACTTACATTGTAGTAAATATCCGGGTTCCCGCTATCATACAACAACGCTCTTTCGTAAACCTCCTGGGCCTCTTTGGTCCTGTTCAATTTAATCAGAATATCTCCCCTATTAATGTACGCTTGAGTATAATCCGCTCGCATGCTAATCGCCTGCCGATACAGCATGTCCGCTTCTTCTAACCTCGTCACATTCTTAGATATCAAATTGGCGAGGTTTAGGAAAACGTTGAGGTGATTCGGCGCGATTCTCGCTTGATAAGATTCTCCTGGCTTCGCTTTGGGGAGGAGAGATTTCGCTCGAACGTAAGCTTCCTCCGCTTCCTGATATCTCCCCAGATGGTTGTAGGTTCTGCCGACGTTAATGTGAGCGCCGACGTCGTCTGGTTGTACGCCAACGGCTGTGTTGAAGAACTCTAACGCCTCAGCGTACTTCCCTTCCGCTTCTAACGCATGGCCTACGTTGTTGTATAGCTTGGCGTTGTTGCGGTTTACCTGGATATATATAACGTACCTATTAGTGAAATGTGGGACTTGGGTTGTTGACCTTAGATATCCGCTGTTAAGCCACCGGCGGCATTAGAATCATTCAGCATTTAAACACATCATGATATTTTATTTAAACTTTCTTACACTAATAATCTAACAATAAAATCTAATTATAACTACACTAATAAAAACATAACAATCGGATAAAGATGAGAATGTTATTAATATTGCAGGTTCCCTGTTTCATTTTTGGGGAGCAATCGGTGATGCCTCGGTGTTGCTGAAGTCTATTTGCGACGACGACAACCTATTCTCGGGGGGTATATACATACATTAAAAGGGCATATGTAATTGTTACACAAAGTGTTCTCAGACCGATTTATTTACACATACGAAATTTTCCAAACATGGAAATCCTTACCTTCAGTCCCGACGCAAAGATCGTGTATTCAGTCTTCCAGTCCCAATTCCTAACATAAGTCTTAGCGCTGAAGGCGAGCAATAGAAATATTAGTGCGGCGGCGGCCATCTTGGCTCGTCGTTTGGCGACTAGTCTCCAGCCATGCGCCACGAGCAGGCACCAGCCCATAGAGGGCATGTACAGCACTCGCTCAGCGACCACGAAACCCACGGGGAAGAAAAGATTAGACGCGGGTAGGAATGGTAGCACTAGTAACGCCAGGCCCTGAAATGTAATGAAGAGAGGTTTATAATGTCTTCTATTATGCTGTACTGTTTTCATTTTTATTTTATTTATTTAACAGTTTATGCACACGTATAACAGTGGTTACAAAAGGTCATAAAAGTAATTTTGTACATAGGCAATGCTTATTTCTAAAAGAAATCTCTTCCAGCACACCTAGGAATGGAAAAGTGGTATAAAATTAATTTAGCGTGCACTTGTTTATAAATAGTATATAAGATACATATTAAAAATACCATGATACATACATACATATATACATACATACATACATACATACAAACTATGCATACACTAATACATACACATTTTATTAATATATACATTATTAAATAATTTTCATGTAAGGGTCTATTGTTGAGTTTCACCCGAATTGTGTTACTCTTGTAGCACCCTAGTAGCAAGATAAATTCAGGATTTAATATATTTTCTCAAGTGCAACAGCATTTTCTGTTAACTTTTTTGAAACAGTGGTGGATTCAAAATATTTCACGTTCATAAAATGTACTGATGACGTACATGAATAAAAGATTCGAGCTAGAGTTTACGTAACAATAAAGAAGTACGAACCATAGACAAGGCAGAAGACCGCGTCCTTAGCGCGTGTATACCACCAGCGAGCAGCGTGGTAGCCAGCGCCAGTGTGGCCATGTTCCTTGGGTCGCGCCACGAGCGGACCAGCGCCACTGTGCCCATGGTCCAGTCGCAGCACAGCGCCTCGGGTAGCGTCAGCAGCCACGCGTTCAGCGCCGGCAAGTACGCGAAAGTTAGGTGCCTGGAGCAGTGAAAAAGTTGGGAGATAAGTGGAATGTTTTCAGAACTCGCAATGTCGTCTGTAGAAGTCAAGAAAAATAATCTTAAGCATGTTAACCATGTTGTTTCTATTAGATGCTGAAGAACTTTTGTACCTTTTTTCGCGGCCGGCATGCATCAGTGGGGTCTTTGTTATCACTGGCAAACATGAGCGACGGTGACCACTTGTCTTACCATCAGATGTCTCGTTTTGTCGCTTGTCAGTGTCAGTGAAATGTTTCGACCGACGCACAAACCCGTGGGATCGATTTTTCCTTTGATATCACTCGTACCTTGCCGGCGGCGGCGCAGCTCCAGCCGGGTTGTCGAACCTGGTGAAGACGGGCAGCTGGGCACCCATGACGTGTAACCTCGCAGCCAGGAGAGCCAGAGTAGCGCAGCACACCGTGGCCACTCTCCTGGCTGCCTCGCCGAACGCGCAGCCCCAACTCGAGCCTTTGCCCCACGCTTCTAGCCACGACCTGCCTGAGGCTGAGCTCCGACGCTGTGAAATTATAATCATGAAACTTTATTTCTCACCACAAACAACATAAAACAAAATACATTCAGTAGGTTTATAGGTTTTTCATCATAATGTTTGTAGGAGCTGGTGCTTGAGCTAGGTTATTGAATATCAGAGGTACCGACTTTCTAAAATTTTTCAGCTCTGGGAGACTTTTTAAATTACAAAAAAGGAGGAATTTATCAAGGTAATACATATTTGAGTAGTAAGTTAGTATTTTAGTATCATATAAAAAATATATAAATGTACCAAATACTGACCTTTTGCGCTACAAACATCTCGTAGACGACACAGACGGCGGTAACAGTGATGCCTTGTTCTTTACACAGCATCGCCACTCCCACACACACAGTGCACGCCGCCAGGTAGCGCCAGTCTGGACAAACACACACATACACATAGTAAAAATTAGTGTTGGGCGATCATGAATGATTTACATAATCGAAACATTCACTAATTACTAATACTGATAATCGATTGTTGATTAGTAACTAATTTTATTTTCATAATCGAATAACGTTACTAATTTGTATTACTAATGTTTGATATACAAATTAGTTAGATATTTGAAATCCGCCAACGAGGACAGCGAATTAGTAGAGATACAGATTAGTAATTACTAACGGTAATAATCGAGATATCTCGAGACATCTTCATAATCGAATGATTCCATTAGTAAATCTCATAATCGCCCACCACTAGTAAAAATGGCTCCATTACTTACGTCCAAACTCAGAGTTACTAATGGTAACTCAAATCGCTCCTTAGTACAGAATTTGTATGGTGATTCTTTACTAAGGAGCAATTAAAGTAACCGTTAGGTACTGACTCTGGGTTGGGGCGTTAGTTATTATAATACAATTCATTGCACACTTTTCTGGCAAACGAGCTGGCGATTCACTTAATGGTAAGTGGCTATCGTCGCCCATGGACATCAGCAACACCAAAGGCACTGATGCGCTACCGGCCAAGAAAGGGTGAAGAAAAAGAAAAAAAGAACTGGCCTCAAGCCCCCAGCCGGAACACGACGAGTCGTTTGACGGCTGACTCATGCTTAAGCTAGCTATCCAGGCGAACCCCATGGAGAAATAATAATACTAACAATATTTCATTTCATGGACTGTCTCCTCCTCGCCTCTTGACGAGGCCTAAAGCATACTTTACCACGCTGCTCCCGTGCTAATTGGAAGGGTAGGCCAACCCAAGTTTTTCAGGCCGCCCGAAAGGCACGTGGCTTCACGACCTTTACGGTAACAACAGTTACTGACGGCTTTACGTACCTTCCAAAGGTCGGAAGCGCTCAAGAATTTTTCGCCTCTAGCAGTCACCCATCCAACCACCGATTGCGTCCACTCTTGCTTAACTCTGTCGATTAGAATCGACACAAGCCGCTGGGCTATACGCTCTTCAAACTAATACTAAGGCTATGTATATAAAACTAAATGTGTTTATACAATAATAAAAAGTTATAAGCTCGACCCAAATTAACCCTAAAACCATTGGTAAACATTGACCTTATCTCCGTAACATAACTCATTTCCCATAGTCTAGTAATTGGACAGTAAAATAAGTTTTTCACTGCTCTTTCATTACTCAAAGTCAGTTCTATTTGACCTCAAACAATTTGGTTAAAACTTTCCAGAGATGTGCGCCGGTTATCACCCTCTCAACCACGAAATAGGGGCAAGGGAGTCGAAGAACGACATTGGGCAGGGGTCTCAACGACACAATAAGGTTCTTAACTCTATATTTTATTAAGCTGTATTTAGGAGGGTTAAGTAAGGGACATAATGTACGCCTTAATGTTCGGATCAATTGTACCCACAGACAGCGTTAGTGATAGAGATTCATTTTATATATAGACCCAATTGTATAAATTAAAACTTTAATGTTCTATAAAAACAAATGTTAAATGTTTAATGTTCTATGTTATGACTAGGCATCAGATTATATATGCATTTGCATGTTGGTATATATTTTAGTACTTTTTCACTGATAGTGCTTATTCAGTGTTAAATATGGTATATAAGGTGACCATACGTCCTGCTTTCTGACTGTCCCGCTGTCCCCCGCGAGAACAAAAAAGTCCCGCTTTGTATGTACCTACATCAAATTCATTTAAACTACGGGATTACGTCCGATGACCTTTTTTAGTACATAATATAATACAGAAAATAAATGTAAATTCTGATAACATCAATTAGTATTTTGAATGTGCATATTTGCATGCGTAGTTTGCCAGTTTAATAATGCAATATGCATATAATCCGATGCCTAAATTAAAGCTTTTTGGAACGAAGTTCCTTATCGCGCGTTGTGAAAGGGGGCTAGACGGGAAAAATTCTTACGAAAAGTTGTCACGACACTTTTTGCTATTTTACTTATGTTAGGGCCAAAGAATCTCAACACCGTGATTCAGAAAGTTGTACAGTGCCATCTAGTTTCATATTGCTGAATCACACTGCTGAGCGCGTAAAACAATACTTAAATCGAAAGGAACTTCGTTCCATCTGGGTGTCCCTTGACACCTTTTTATTTTTATTTTTATAAGCTTATTATTCGTTTATAATATTCAAAAAGATTAGTGGTATAATATAACAAATTCATTCATACATAACATTCTACAAAACTATTATACATAATATTTGAATGAATTTATTATACATATATTAACTACTGGTGTACAATAAAAAGAATGTATATTGTAGAAGCAATGTGAAAAGCCAAGGTGGTAAAAAAATCAATATGGTCAACTTTTCATAAATCTGAACGTTCAACTTTTGTGAAAACATCCAAACTTCCTAAAATGGCTGGACAAATTTTGACATACTTCGGTACGGCACTCCAAACGATGGGAATTTGAACCCCGGATCTACTTTCGTTAAACGTGATTGAATTTTCCCCAATCCGAGCGGTAATTTATTAAATCCCATAAATTTTTTATTCCGACCGTTAGGAGCCTTTTTTTAACGGCATTTAAGCAAAAATAATTCTCTTATCTACGGTAACATTGTACACTTTGTGATCCTTGTTTGGGTTATTTGATGTTATATACATACTAACGCGCGCTTTTCTACGTTTTGCGGGATAAAAAGTACCCTAGGTATATCTTATTCTACATGGTCTACCTCTGTGATAAATTTCATGATTATTCATTCAGTAATTTTTGTATGAAAGACTAACAAACATCCATACATCCTCACAAAGTTTCAAATTTTATAACATTAGTAGGAAGTACAACAAAAAGTTTTACAATGCGTTTGGCGCCTCGCGACGCTCTTTCAGGGGGATTTACTCCTCAATTTTCTCTAAAAGGAAAATCGAGCAAAAATCGAAACTACAAACATTCAGCTTCCGACGCTTAACAAAATTAGATTCCGGTTACTATAGTAGCAGACGGCAGATAGCAGGTAGCCTCCGTCGCCACGTTCCGTGTTAGAATTTCATAGAAACTTTATCATATAATCTCGTTTCCGCATCCCTATTCGAATTTTTATTGTTTGCGCTACCGTATTTGGGTAAGTGTAAGCGGGTTTGGGCAAACGGATGGTTGATTTCAACATGCGCGCTTATTAAGTACTTAGTTTTCTGAGTTTGTAAACGGATGTAACGTTTCCGCATAGGTTTTCGCCATTGTTCAAACCTACATGAAAGTTTTGTATTATATAATATAGGTATGTTACACTAAAAGACTAGAAACACTCATTGCGCGAAAACTGCTCATAACGCGTTTTGGCTTTTATGAAAACGCCCACGACGCGTTGTCGCAATCCCATACGGACCACAACGATACATGGTTTTGATGCACAGATAATTATTGCATCCAACAATCAAAGTTTTGTCTTTACCTAATAGGTAGGTAGGTACCTGCCTAACTGTCTTAATTTTTGTCTCTAAAAGTATTTCTTATATCCATATCAGGATCAAACCTTTATTTAGAAGCTGGAACTACGAGTATATTAGCACAATATCGTGTTCTCAATATTATACCTGTGTATCGTCTCTTGCTGGCCGCCTTAGCATAACAAAGCAGAGCTCCCAAGAAGAATACAGAAGATAACATCTCTGCTCTCCCCACTACTCCTGTCACCTGAAACAATAAAAGGAATAAAACTTGTCTTTCATTATATCCTAGTCATTGAGAATAATTTTGTTTTTTCACTCCACTTTACACCAAAAAAAGCGTATGTGTAAACAAATTGAACTTCTTAGGGTAATAAGAAGCTAGATTAGGCATTAAGTTCGCCCATTGTAATTCAATGTATGAATTCAATAAAGTTTAAATAAATAAAGAATAACCATAAATTGTATAACAAAAGATTCGATTATATATTCGTAGGTATGCAATTTGAAACATTATGCAAATAACACAATAATGTTTTTAAAATACTGCTAATGAAACTATTTTATTTTAATAAAAAGATACCAGACATTTCCATTCTAGGTCCAGCAAAACTTAAGCGTAGAATTGTAAGTAGGTAGGTACTTTAATGTTAGTTATTTTGTATTTATTTTAATTCAAGTTTTCCGTTTTTAAAGGGGTAATCTATGTTTATATCCCATTCAAAATATAAAGGTACATTTATTTATTTAGGTTTATGTCATCCTTTCATTAACTAACTAAGGTAAAACTCATCGCCTAATGGCATTTCTCACCAGACGACCCAGGGTGGATGTGGAAAGAGCTGACAGTGGGTATCAAAGCAAAAAAAATACCTCGTAGATTGGTCTCGTATATTGATACCATATAAATTAAATGATCTTTTAACAAAATTATACTGTATACATGTTTTTCTCCTAATATATAAAATGAAATTCACAAAACCGCCACTCTGAGGCAAGATTTTAATGCAACATCAACACGGCAGCAAAACTCACAATCCGTATCGAAAGAATCACGAACTGTTATTAGAGAAAACTCCCGAAGCGTGGAGAGATTCTGAAAAGACGCTCAGTGTAAAGTCCGTGAGAAAATAACAGTGATTTCAGTGTTTCGACTCAAGGGGGCAAAGGCCATCAAATAATTGTCACCATGGTTCGACGCGACAACGTGGAAGTGCAAATTATATTTAGATTACCACAACAAACTTTCTAAAAAGAAAATATAATATTATTCAGGGTCTTTTTCTTTTTAGAGTTCTAGACTATCCTTTAGCATCAAAATTAGATCAGTGTCGATGATGTAATAATGTTAACATCGTAATTCTTATGTGAATTGTAATATTCAAATAATGAACACAATATTATCTGACAAGTTTACCATAAATGAAAATTAACGCCCCAACTCAGTCACTAATGATTACTTTAATCGCTTCACCATACAAATTCTGTACTAAGGAGCGATTTAAGTAACCGTTAGTGCCTCTGAGTTTGTTGTAAGACGTGGTAATTATTATGGAATCTTAAAACAATAATTTCAATGTTATCTTCCTAAGCAGTTCTACAGAGTATTGCGCGCCGCAGCCGATATTCCGGCGCGTTTTTCCATTAACAAACATTTAACGTAAACCGAGGGGATAACTACGAGTACGAGGCTACGACTCAGAGGTCATCAAAGCCGACAAGTGTATAGTGAGCAAACACATTTAGCGCTTGGGGAGAAGCGCCTTCCTACTTCATTGCAAACAGTTTAGGACGCCGACTACACTACGAGTAGGTACCTACTTCGAGTGAGCGGCGAACTGTGCCTCTCAATACATAGCTGATTGAATTTTAAGTTCCGTACAAGAGACGTAAATCATAGCCCCGTCTGTGTAGTTTCAGCCTGTTATTATAATAGCAAGGGTAAACTCATCTTATTAGGTCCTTGAATAAGTTCTAGCTGTATTCGCAGATAGCATTACCTACTAAGACAACGTGCATGTGATTTCTGATGATAATGCATGGACCCGAAACTACTGTTTGTAACCTTGAATTTTAGTCTGTGTTAGTCGGCCACGCTGTAAACAACGTTGTTTTTTGGAGTGATAAAAATGTCGAGTTTTGTACCAAGTAAAGAGTATTTGCGGGGAATTTTATTGCATTTTATTATTGAAAAGAAATCTGCCGCTGGATCACAGAATTCTTGTAGAGAACATGCTTTGTTAGAGACAACATGCAGACTGGTTTCGACGCTTTAAAAACGATGATTTTGATCTTGGAGATAGAGAACGCTCTGGCGCACCGAAAAAGTTTCAAGACAAAGAATTACAAGAATTATTTGAAGACCCGTGTCAGACGCTGTCTGCACTTGCAGGTTCATTACAAGTAGATGATACGACCGTTTCGAAATGTTTGAAAGCCTTAGAAATAGTCCAGAAACAAGGACATTGGGTCCTTTATGAGTTAAAGCCGAGAGACATCGAGCGGCGTTTTCTTACGTGCCAAATTTTGCTTCAACGATACAAAAGAAAAAGTTTTCTGCATCGTATCGGGACTGATGAAAAGTGGATACATTATGAAAACCCTAAGCGTAAAAAATCGTGGGCTGAGCCCGGACATGCCATCGGACATCGTGCGCAAAGCCCAATATTCATGGTTTAAGCTTCTTCTCTGTATTTGGTGGGATTAGCAAGGTGTTATTTATTATGAGCTTCTCAAACCGAATGAGACTATCACGGAAGATCGCTGTCGACTACAATTGATGCATTTAAGCCGAGCCCTGGAAGAAAAACGGCCACTTTACAAGAAGAAGCATGAGAAAGTGATATTGTTGCACGATAGCGCTCGGCCACATGTTACGATACCAGTGAAAACGTATCTCGAAACACTTCGATAGGAAGTCTTACCCCACCCGCCATATTCACCGGATATAACCCCTTCTGACTACCACCTATTCCGTTCAATGGCACAGGGCTTATCTGAGCGGCACTTCCAATCGTATGAAAATACCAAAAAATGGATTGATTCATGGATAGCCTCAAAAGACGTTTCGTTTTTCCGACGCGGGATTCATTTGCTGCCAAAAAGATGGGAAAAGGTGATGTCTAGTGACGGGCAATACTTTGACGGAAGTATGTTTTAATATTTACTGTGGGGAAAGCGCTTATTTTCCGAAAAAAAAACAGCGAGAAGTTATTCTTGGACCTAATATTATGTGACTAGGTATTACTAAGAATAACAGAGTGTATCTGCTGAGGAAGTTAGGACTGCTAAAATAGGTTGGTCTTGTTAGTAAAATTTTGTAATCGTCCAATTAGTAACCGTTAGTATCCCAGTGCCACTCAAAGTAGGTCAAAGACCCTTCAGGACAGATGGTCGCCTCATGTATAAGCGTAACCGGCAACCATCACTCTTCCAGCCGGATCACATTTGCCCGCGGGCAAAGCGGTTGTTAACACGCTTTTATTAGCTTCATATGCATTTATGACCGATGACAATTCAATATAAAAAATAGAAAGAAAGAAAAAAGGCAGAGCACTTAAGTTTCATCGCAAAAAATCAAACTAAAAAATGAAAAGTAAATAATAATTAAAAAAACTAAAAAACACGCTTTTATAGAAAATACAACTAAAAATACTTAGTAAATAAATTTTAATAAAGAATGAATAATAGTGTAATTGTAAAAAAGCGTGGGGTGCATGGTGTCAATGAATAGAAGGATTATCATTTGGATAATATCATAAAAAGCACCCCACTCTTTTCTTTTCCCCACCTGCAAACGCGGGCGAAGCCGCGGGCAGACCGGTTGTCTCTAATATGCATATAACTTTAGATTACTATATTTGTGGGAACTCGGTAACCAGTTAAAATAATAAATTCGATTACAAATGCATACTTAGTTTCCTAGTAGTTCTACAGTAGCTCAAAATGACTACAGGAAATTGAGTTAACAAAAATACAATGCTTTCTAAGAAATAAACAAGTAGAACGGGGGCCGAGTACAGCGTCTGAGAAAACAGCGGTGACCGTGGCTGAAACGGAATGAGTGATAAGTGTATAAACAGCAAACACAGTTAGCGCTCGAGAAGACAGGCGACTAACTTGTTACTCCAACAAACAGTTAAATAAAGTACAAAAAATACGAAGGAAATTGCACTTACTTATTCGCATTCTTATTGGAACGTGGACACTTTCAAGTAGCTTTTGTTCGTCCGGATGCAACTAAATGGGAAGTCAACTGCTTAGGCATGTAAGTAATATTAATTCATCTCGATATAATTTAGAAGTTGCACAAACTATAGTTTAACATTTAGAATTTAGAAGCGATTTAACGCTTCTCAGTTATAAACAGTAATCAAGTGTAATATCATAATATTATTTGTGTAAATATCAAAAGAAAATTGTCTCGTTTGTCATGCTTCTCCTGAATAATAATATAAATGTTAATTAATAATAAAATATCATTATTACTACTATTATTTCTCCATAGGGTTCGCCTGGATAGCTACTACTCTCGAGCATGAGTCAGCCGCCAAACGATTCGTCTTGTTCCGACTGGGTGCTTGAGAGCCAGTTCTTACTTCTTTTTCTTCTTTCTTTCTTGGCCGGCAATGCATCAGTGATGCCTTTGGTGTTGCTGATGTCCATGGGCGGCGACAGCCACTTACCATCAGGTGGATCGTCAGCTCGTTTGCCGGCTATTTCTATAAAAAAAACTACCGTGTTTTGTATGTCAATATGACTATTCTTAACTGTATGCTCAAGTGGTCCAACCCAAGAAATAATCCAGGAATTTTGAAGTTACAAGTATCTAACCAACGTAACAGTTTTACACGTAACAAGTTTTATAACTTCTACACTATTACGGTAATATGAAATTGCCGCGATAGTTTCAGGGTTCAATAAACAATTTCGCTAAACTACCACTTTCCTGTGAAGTAAAATTGAAAGGGATCTGTACAGCTCAGGAGTAAACATGATCGCGTGTGGCGGCAATATAACTCGGGCTACTCTATGCGCCGTAATAAACGAGGTTTAAGAGCTACTCTACACATAAACTGTAAAGTTTTTAATCTTTAAAATTTTTAAAACTTTAAAACATGTTCATGTTAGTCAGTTAATTTAAAAAACAATGTAATAAAAATAATAATAATCATTATTTCAAAACGAGCGTTTTAAAAACGCATTTTTCAACATTTTCCATACAATTTTTTTTTTCATAGAACCTATGTAACACACGCCGAATATCCACTAGTAAGTTAATAAAACATAAAACATATTTAATATAATATTATAAATATCCATGTATAATATATTTTACACACAATGCTGTAAATTAAATGAGATGAAATCAATTAGAAATCAAATTTAATAAATGCTCACGAAGACGTTTCTTAAAGAAGAACCTATTGTAATTGTTTTGCAAATATAATCTTAGAACAAATAACGGGGTTTTGCAATGCTCAATACATACCTACTCTTACCTCTCATTTTTATGTCAATGTTTTAGAAAGTAAAGGAATTTTCTTTTCCAGAATTTCCCTTTTGGATCAAAGTTAAATTTATCGCAAACGTACGCCCGGGGCTCACGCAATGCGTATTTAAAAACGTCTTTTCTTGGGAAAAAAACCTATCTGTTTTACTGCTAATTGGAAGATCAGTGTTTTCTTTACATATTTTTTTCGCAAATTTTACTCCGTAACGGAAAATAGAGGATCAGAAGCAAAAAAAATTAAGTATATAGGTAGTTTGTTTTTGTTAGGTATCAACGAACCTTTGGGAGAATGAAATGGAATTTAGGAGAGCCAATATGAATGTAAAATACTCAACGAATACTTGACAAATAATCTGTATAGCCTAGTTTCTCTAGAGCTGGGCGTTCTTGGTACCATTCACGGCTAAGGAACATTTATATGATATTAATAATAAATATCTATTCAAGGCTAGGACACGAAGAAACCTTGTGCAGGTAGGACTGCCATCACCTAAAACGCCGTCGTTAAATAAAATTATTGCTGAATTGGCGAAGTTGATAAAGGCGGCAGGAGGCACCAACAGTGGCTCCAGGACGGCAGCGAGCTATTTTTTCGAGAGCGTCACATATAAAATGTAGTAGATTACGTCGATAAAGAGACGCAGGCCGTTAATAGGGCGAAGTTGAATTGTTTGTCTTTTCGCTGTAAATCGTTTCCGCCCCGGACGTAGAAAGTGTCCGTGTTTTCCCCGGTCTGGATGCTACCCGAATGCCCCACAAACTAGGACAAATTCAGTGAAACCCGAACGGATGGCAGCCCTATGCAGAAGTAATTTCTGAGCGAGTAGGTGTTTTAGTAGATGGAGATAGATGGATTAGATATATAGTAAATCTTCATTTATTTTTCCCTATAAATCTAGATTTAATCCTCTATGATCTTTTCATTAGAGCCATGTTCCACTCCATACATAAGATAAGACATGTATTCATAAAGCAGCATCTTAATATACATTTCCGCTATATTAGTATTCGGAATGTCTATAAAGGCATCACACTAAGCCAGATATATCATTCCATTGACGTAATATAATACGAGGGTATCATAAAGGGACCTAATTAATTAGAAACGTGTCACTAGTCCTAAAAGGTTTGATGGACGAAAATAGCAATCCCAATTACTACCAATGTGTGGTGTCCAATGGATTGTTTTATGAACACAGATTAACTAACCGTAATGTAATTGGATCGTTTATCAAACCTATTCAACACAATTCAAATAATGATGACTTGACAATGTGTTTTCTTTTTGCCCCCAAAATTAATCTTAAGAGTCAGGATTCTAATTAAAACTTTTGCGTCCAGCCAACAACAGCCAGACAAGAGATTTAGATGTAATGAATTCCATCCATTATCGAGTTTAAGATTATTTACCCCCTACGTGGCGCGCCGTGTTGAAATAACAATTTTTTTTCCGACTGCTGCTGTTGGCTCCATGTTCACATGAATAGAGGGGCGATCTTGGAGAAACTCAGCTGAGGAAACAATTTTTAGTGTTGAATAAAGAGTGAGTTTTGTAAATAGCCCACAAATGCGCAGACAAGTTACTTGGTAAGTAGGGTAAGGTAAGATGGTGAATGGCCATCGTCACCCATGGACTTTAGTAACGTCCGAGGGCACAATGCTTTACTATTCAAGACAGAGAGAAAAAAGAAAGAAAGTACGAAAGGTTCTCAAGCCCCAGCCGAAATACGATGAGTCATTCGGCGGCTGACTCAAGCAAGAGTAGCTAGCCAAGTAGCGTCATAGAAACTTTTTTTATGGAAATAGCCGGTAAACGAGCTGCCAATCCATCTGATGGTAAGTGGCTATCGTCACCCATGGATATCAGCAACACTAAAGGCATCACTGATGCGATACCGCCCAAGAAAGAGAGAAGAAAAAGAAAGAAAGAACCGGCTCTCAAGCCCCCAGCCGGAACACGAGGAGTCGTTTGGCGTATAATGATATTAATTAGCAATTAAAATCAATATTACCAGTATAATCCCTCCGAGGATTTAGTCGCGTCTTACGACACCCATCCACACCAGCGTGGGATTGAGGTTAGTATTCTAAGCCACCCCAATACGGCAAAAAACAATACCTCCTCAATTCAATACCAGTACGGTGAAATACAAACCAAACATTTTATCCACTACCGAATAAATTTACCAATTACACGTTATCCGTTTACCTGAAAGCCGCCCCTCCCACGTGTAAGAGATAACACGGGCCCAACATGTACGTATTGGAGATTACACGAGTGTACGTGGAAAAACACCGAGGAACGCCTATGCCGATTCGTCAACCGTAATTGACGTTGTCAAGCAAAACGCTGGAGATTTAAAAAAGTCAGGCAGACGACGATCGAATTGACAATCGAATATATACTTCTGACTATCGATGTAATTCTCGCAGGGATAACAAATTATAAAATTGACATTGAGTGAAATGTTTTCGATTGTCCATTCGACTATTTTAAGGATTTTAAGAATATTTCGGGGTACAAAATAAGAATTTTCGTAACATTCAATCTTAATTAACGAATAAATAAAGATGAGTATGACAATTCCGATGACTATTGTGACAGCTAACAGTTTACAGTTTCAGAGTCAGGTTAGACAGTAAATTATTATGAGTATCAGTCTGTGTGAGGCTGTAAGGGCAGCTAGGGCAGCTAGGGCCAACAGCAACAGCAAAATTCAGAGTACTTTCCCTCCAACTAACGTCTTTATTTTCCACCCTGTATTGTGTATGTATAGATTATCATAAAAACAAAAGTTTTAAGACTTTATTTCTCAAAAGAATCTACAAAAAAAACCATAATATACTGTCAAATCATAAATGTCATGGAACCGGTAGCCAAAAGCGGGAACATTTTCCCTTCTCAAAAACTAATCAGTAATATTCCAATATTCGTTCGCAAATCTCCGCCAAAAATCGCTGGCTAAAACTGAACAGTTTGTGGTCCGAGGCTAATGGTGTTTGGAACTATAATCGAGTTGCCAGTTTGTTTGACGAACCTTTTTGGAAACATGGTCGAAATAAATTGCCGGACGGGAGTATAAAAGCATAGAACCGAAACGTATGAGGATGATTTTCATGAGGTGAAAATAATGCTGTTGTTTCAGTTGAGTGGATACAGAAATGACGCCGAAGTGCACTGAACTAAAGGTTTGTGTAGGTACAAAGATCAATAACCTCTAGAAAGAAGGAGTGGGCGTCATAGTCTTGTCCATTTTTCGCGAGAGAGGAGTGAGCTAAAGAAGGCTAATCTGCTTCGAGAAGTAGGGTAATAGTACCTCTATACCTACAAAAACTATTCCAGATTTAATTTTGCAACGTTTTTATCGTGATAAATGCGAAATTACAGCTTTACAATGCCTGTACTGCGGCCAAGCGGACGGTATAACGTAGTTTACTTTTTGACTACGGAACTTAAAAAACTGAAAAACAGGCCATTGTAAATGTTGATCATTGTTTACTTTACTCGGTTAATAAAGGATTCGTAACAAAAATACCAGCATGTCAAAAAAGTAAATGAAAGGACAGAACGGAGACCGTGATTAAAAAACTCGCAGGAATGTGCGTTGCCATTCGAAAATCCGCGTGTAATTTTGTGCACGAATATTAACGGAACTGTTCAGTGTTTGGGCTATTCAAGGTTGTTCGGAACTACGGACGAGTTGTCAGAATGTTTGGAGTTTTACTTTATTTGGAACTTTACATATGTAGAATTTGTTACAATGTTCGTACAGTTTTACTTCAAAATCTGAAAGCAGTTACGCCGTTACGCGTTTCTGCAAACAGAACAAAAGCACCTTATCGGTTTATCACTGTCTGCACTTTTAAATTTAAAGTACGCAATAGATTTTTTTAGTTTTCTGCTAATATTTAGAAATTTTTGAGTAACCTTTATATTCACATTTCATATTCCAAAATATATAGGGTAAGGTTGCTCAAGTCGTACCCCTTAAGGAAATAATGCTGTAATATTTAATGCCATTTAAATAAAACAAAATATTTTGCATGAATAGAATCTTTATTTAGTTACCTTTTAATCAACATTCATAGAAATTTAAAAATCTCTTATCAACATAGGTATTTTAACGATTTTCACAAATGTACCTTCGGTACGATTAAGGCACCTAGTCGCTTAATTCGTACCACCTCTTGCCTAAGTCGTACTTAGAATAACACCTTAGTGAAGACATTATAAACGATATAGAAAAATACTTAGGTAATAACAAGAAATCACATTGAAATAAACAAAAATAACAAACAATTCACTCTGAATCTCTAAGATCAACTTAAAATGTCTTTCTTTGGTTAATAGTCAAAAAATTCATGTAATGACTAGTGACTATTAGAATTGAAATTTTTCGGCAAGCTCGAAGGCAAGTTTTCTAAATTCAGTCGTAGTTAACGCGAAAAAACAAGACTCCTATCAAATGGTGTGCCAATATCAATTCCATATCTAATGACAATATCATAAGGTCTTCAAAATTTTGTTGTCTTATTCATTCCTCTCAAATGTCATCGTAATGAAGGCTGTGATATATTATATCTTCTACAAGCTTCATTAAATCCAATTTCACCATTCCGATGTTTCTCTAAAGCTTCATTCATATCTTCCTGCTTCCAACTATTATACTATCTCTTTTCCATATTTATTGCCTGGTAAAAAAAAGTTAAGCAAATTAGACATACCTACAATTTTCTGAATACTTAAGTTTTACCGGTACGAGTAAAGAATTCCCAACAGGTACGACTTAAGCAGCCAGGTAGTCTAAATTTCAAAACAAAATTACTGTTATAAACTAAAAAAAATCTACTGTTTGAGTTTGCCTAAATGACTGCCAGATTATCATTAAAAATAGATGTGACCAAAAAAATAACCTGAAAATTACACTCCTTTAATAAAAAACTTACAAATGAGCTAAAAATTTAATTGAAAACTGTTGAAAAAACTTACTTTTTGATTATTTTAGCTCCGCAAGACGGTCGACCCTCCGATTGTTTTCACATGCTCGTTCGACTATTTAGTTCAGATCGACGTCACTAGATGACAATTTTTATACGCAACAGCTGGGATATCATCGGGGTACGACTTAGGCGGTAGTACGACTTGAGCAACCTTACCCTACTATAATAAAACTCAACTGTCTGTTTGCCTGTCCGGACATCACATGAAAACCCTTGAACGGATTTTGATGAAAATTGGTGAAGTTGTTACTAACACTACGGGTCATTTTTTAGGAAACTTTTTATCCCGCAAAAGTAAAAGGTTTCTCTGGGAAATGGGATGAAAATTTGTATGGAATATTTTTAAAACATCAACCGATTTGCTTCTGCTACTAAGGTAAAACATAATTTATGTATGCGAAAATGCAGGCAATAGCTAGTATAAGATAAACATCCATCGTAGCAAGCAACGCGGCAATGTAACTTCTGGCAAATAATCCTAAAATTTCTTGACATTTTCACCAACCGCTAATGATTTAATCGAAGTAATAACTGTCATTGTCTCCCTTTTATGTACAAGGCAAAGTTAAAGAGTGAAAGTTAGAATTTCTGCTGTCGACAAAGTTAGCAAAGTTTGCAAGATGTTATGTGTTTACGTACGGCTTGTTGGGAAATTAATATCTATATTTTACTTTCCGTTCGTAAATTCATTGTTTATTATCATATTTGCGTGATGGTGATGGTGATGGCATGGTGCTGGTATGGTGCTGGTAAGAAATCACTACCGTTCATCAGTGCCACCAAAAACGAACTCATGCGCAAAAATTAAGCGGTGAACGCGCATATATAGGTTTTTATGGTTGATTTAGCAAGTCATAGCTACACAATCATGCATTGGTATCTATAGCGACCCGGAAAAGTCTTGTCTATCTGCCTTATCCGTTGGTCAGAAGGTTGCAACATGAGCTAGAGAGATTATGTTGCAGAGATTAGGGTGGATAGAGGCATTAAATTATCTTAATTGGAGGATTGCTTGTTTGTCCTAATTTAGGTAGCTTTAGAGTCCGCCTGGTAAAAATCACGTACAAAATCATTGGTCTCTCTTCTGAAAATATTGGGTATCCTTTGATGAGAATAAAATTATCTGTTACCTTTAACACTTCAAACGTGTCTAATGATAAGTAAATTACTGCCGTGGAGAGTTGCTATCGGAATATTTATGTGCAGTACCTAAATGACTTTTAATTAATATTTTACCCAAAGGTTTAATGGTAATAACACTGATAAAGCTTGAGCAATAATATTATTTATAAGTTCGATTAGAAGGCTTATATTAGATTTACTTAAGGATTATATTATTTAAGATATAGTAGAGGAGACGTGGAAGAACGACCTTCACCGATCTGATAACTCGATGGAACATATTTTTTATCAAATATATTTTATAAACAAATATGCCTATGATAACTTGCCTGTCGAAAAGTGTTCATAGCTATTTTTAATTTTATTAATTTTAATCAATTTTTTTTCGTCACTTTCACTCATGTGATAACCGAATGAGTTTTATCTCAATTGATAGTTTTTAATACAGAGAATATGCCTAGGTAGGCTTGCCTACTTATTTCTGTTAATGGCTACCTGGCAAGTAGGTGTGAACAGGTGAGAAAATATAGGTATTTACACCGATCTGTTAACCAATCGAAATTAATATCATAGGTAATATCATTATAATAATACCAATATCATTCAATTACAAAACATAATATAATAATATCATTTAATACAAAACCAATCATATAGGCTTGCCTACAAAAAAATGTTCATGAAATAGTATTGCCAAGCTATAAAGGGTATAGCCGGATAGCCTTGGGAAAAGTGCCCCCAAACCTTGGGGTTCGAAACTATGTCCAAATGATCCTTTATATAGAGATAACATGATGTACAAAATTTCACCCCCCCACTACCTCTCAGGGGGCTACGGCACTCAATTAAACCGAAAATGATTTTATTTTTTTTCTCCAAATCTATGTAACTGACGCAAATCAAATTTTGCACAAATATTGTGGTAACTTAAAGTAATAATACGAAAAATCAAGAGCTCTCTAAGTACTCCCTATATTGAAAAAAAAATAATTTAAAAAATTGGAACATCCTGTATAATGATTTCCTTTCGTGGTAAAAACACCATTTTTTTTCTAAATATGTACCAACATCCAACCTACGTAATCTCCAAGTATGGTCTGTCTAGCAAAGGTGGAACCCTACTTTTAGTTCTACTAAAGTTTTAATGCCTACTTTATAAGGGAATAGAATCCCACGGTTTTATTTTTTTCTCCAAATCTATGTAAGTGATGCAAATCAAGTTTTGCACAAATATTGTGGTAACTTAAAGTAATAATACAAAAAATCAAGAGCTCTCTAAGTACTCCCTACCTTGAAAAAAAATAAATTAAAAAAATTGGAATATCCTGTCTAATGATTTCCTTTGGTGGTAGAAACACCGTTTTTTTAAACGTGTACCAACATCCAACCTACGTAATCTCCAAGTTTGGTATGTTTAGCAAAGGTGGAACACTACTTTTAGTTCTATTAAAGTTTTAATGCCTGCTTTATAAGGGAATAAGAGTAGAGCACAGCTTGATACGTCAGAATCAAATCAATCTTAGCTCGATACCAAAGTAAGATGGGTAGAAGAATCTGTTAATGGAATAATTAAACAAAAATATAATTTACTCGACCTTAAAGTTGATAGCAAAATCTTACCTAAAATCGGTACATTATGTAAAATTGCTTGTTTTTTAAATACAAATATGAAAAAAGGCTCCTTAGCGACGTTAATAAACCGGATGAAATAATATCTAATTTATAGATAAAATCCGCCACGATAGTCAATAACTTGCCGTGCAGTTAACAGAGGCAAATGGATGGATAAGAAAAAAAAGTGTGCGCGTGTAATCTTTACGCGCGATTGAAGTAAAACTTATTTGAGGTTGGTGACATGTATTACCAAAAAAATTAAACTCAATTTAAAATAAACATCATATTACAGTTGACTCATAACAATATACTTTACAAAAACGAATATAAAGCTAAAAAAAAGCAAAGCAACAACTCATAGTTGTCCCACTGCTGGGCTCGGGGTCTCCGCTCACAATGTGAGGGGTACAGGCCATAGTCTACCACGCTGGCCAAGTGCGGATTGGTAGACTTCACACACCTTTGAGAACGTTATGGAGAACTCTCCGGTGTGCAGGTTTCCTCACGATTTTTTCCTTCACCGAAGCAAGTGATAATTAACTAGTAATACGCACATAATATTTCAAAATTAGAGGTGCGTGCCAGGATTTGAACCCGTGCCCCCGCGTTCGGGAGACCAACGTTCTAACCGCTAGGCTATTACTGTATATCACGTAAGAATCTCCGCTGTATGAAATTCCGTCGAATGAGCCTCTTCCGTATGGCCCCGTATGAATCTCCGCCGTATGAAACTCCGTCGAATGAGCCTCCTCCGTATAAAGCTATAATTACCGTTATTATTACCTTTAATAAAGCTATAATTATTCGTTACCCCGTGATACTTATTGAATCTATAGACTTGTCACAGATACAATGTAATCTTAATAGAATTATGTATTATGACACATACTCGTAAGTAAAAAGAGTTATCATATTTTCCTTAATTACACATTAAAAAAAAAACGGTATTTGTACCACGAAAGGAAATCATTAGACAGGATGTTCCAATTTTTTAAATTTTTTTTTTCAATGTAGGGAGTACTTAGAGAGCTCTTGATTTTTTGTATTATTACTTTAAGTTACCACAATATTTGTGCAAAACTTGATTTGCATCACTTACATAGATTTGGAGAAAAAAATAAAACCGTGGGATTCTATTCCCTTATAAAGTAGGCATTAAACCTTTAGTAGAACTAAAAGTAGGGTTCCACCTTTGCTAGACAGACCATACTTGGAGATTACGTAGGTTGGATGTTGGTACATATTTAGAAAAAAAATGGTGTTTTTACCACGAAAGGAAATCATTATACAGGATGTTCCAATTTTTTTAAATTATTTTTTTTTCAATATAGGGAGTACTTAGAGAGCTCTTGATTTTTTGTATTATTACTTTAAGTTACCACAATATTTGTGCAAAATTTGATTTGCGTCAGTTACATAGATTTGGAGAAAAGAAATAAAATCATTTTCGGTTTAATTGAGTGCCGTAGCCCCCTGAGGGGTAGTGGAGGGGTGAAATTTTGTACATCATGTTATCTCTATACAGGGTGGCATTTTAATTCGTGGGAAGTTTTTTAAGGGATGTTTGGCTCGCGATGAGATCCCGAATAAACAAAGAAATAAACTAAAACACTCATAAATCACAGAGATAATAATATCAAACTAAATACGAAAAATCTCAAAACGTATGGACGCCCTAGCAGCGCGTCGCCCTCGCAATCTAGGTGAATGACCTATGATTCGTTTTCCCTTAAATTCTTAAACCCTGGGTTAGGACAGGCAAAAAATTTAGGTATCTACCTATTAAGCAAATATCTAACATAAAATAGCCAAACATTTAATACAAAATTGATTATTTCTGGCATACTTTCAAAATTGGAAATGGTATTTAAAAACTCACAGACTCGGACCAGATAGTGTGCAGGCGCTACGTCGTGTTGATAACACATATTTCTGTGATAAATTAACGGCACATCGTCTAACATTTCATCCACCACACTTGTTAAAATACCTAATAAATCATTAATGATGCACTATCAAATCTTCCGTCAGTACGAACTTAATAAACAGTTGTTTAAAACACTGGTCTACACACTGACGTGTGACACTAAAACGGTTGTTACACAACTTCTTTAACAAATAAATAAATCGCAATACCAGTAATTAATATCGCACGCACTGCTGCGCTCACGACACGCGACGGTACGACTGTTTGTGTACAACTGTACATCAGTGTTGCAAAAATGAAATATCAAAAATCGGTAGCATTGCCAGCTAAAAATCGGGAGAAATCGGGAGATTCTTAATCTGAATAAAGCAAAAGTTATTTTATGTTATATGTCACAATAATTTTTATTTATAAAAATAATTTATTATTCATTTACATCTTCGCACCATGTTATTAGCCATTTTTGCAAACATATCTTTATTTATATTAAAATTGTAACAAGTTTGATCATCTTTTTACTCGACTGCGCAACCCAAGGGAGGGTTAAGGTGGCGGTTCGCGCCGCGACAGAGACAAGCGACCGAGACAAGAGACCGAGACAGGAGACCGCTATCGTCACTTGATCATATGCAATGAATAGGCATCAGTTCGCGAACGAGACCGAGACTTCAGGAAAGTAGTCATTTTTTACAATGAACACACGTTCAATTCGAGCGCGACACGACGAGACAGAGACACTACTAGTCCAGGGCAGCGACTGTCGCGCGGTCTCCGGTCTCGCGTCTCTGTCTCCTGTCTCGGTCTCGTTCGCGAACTGATGCCTATTCATTGCATATGGTCAAGTGACGATAGCGGTCTCCTGTCTCGGTCTCTTGTCTCGGTCGCTTGTCTCTGTCGCGGCGCGAACCGCCACCTTAATATGTTTATCAGTCTATGTATGTTTGTTCCTATGTGGCATTGTAGAGACCAAACATGTTGACCGATTTTGATGATTCTAACGTCAGTAGATTCGTCTTAATCTGTGCCAAATTGTCAAAATGTAAGAAAAAAATATATGACGAACTAAGTGGGATATCGTTGAATAGGTATTCAAAAATTATATTTAGGTTTCCGTCACAATTTTTCATTTTAAATAATAGTTTAGAATATATAACGATTCGACAAGCATTCTTGCAAATTTATTAACTCCCTCAATGAAATGACATTATTGAGAATTTTACTGTTTTTTAATCCTAATAATGAAGTCAATGAATCCTAACTAAAAAGTGTAAAATAAAAATAAAAAAAATTACACAAAAAACACGACTGCGTATAAAATACTAAAAATTAAAAAACAAGCCTAGTAGTAAGCAGTCGGAACCCATTCTTCAACCAATCACATCTTCCCAAAGAGCCCTGTGCTCGTTTTCTCATTTTTATTATAGTATTATATTATGTACGCAGTCGGGTTTTTTTGTGTCTTTTAATTATTATTTTTTTGTAATAGACCAAACGTATTCAAAACTTTCAATACGTATGAGCCATCACCACGTTTTATGCTATATATCTACCTACGCTTGTCCAAAATTCTACTGTATTTTCACTGAGTGACTTAATTTCTTTTGTATTTAGAACATTATTTTCTATTTTTAACTTTAAATATTATGTTATTGGTAGAAAATGCAAAAAATCGGGAGAAACGGTCGCTAAATCGGGATATCGGGAGACGAGAGCCAAAATCAGTAGATCTCCCGATAAATCGGGAACTTTTGCAACACTGCTGTACATTGCTTTCGCACGGCAAGACGCAGGGGGCGGGACAGCGTCAAAGCGTGCGGTGCGGGCGGTGCGGCTTTTACGAAAAGCCGAAAGGCGGCGTTTACCTTTGTAAACGCCGGCGCGGCGTATTATGTGGCGTGGCGGTACCTTTGGCGGCATGATCGCGGCGGTGCCATAAAACCTAACTTCGTTAATAGCGGCGAATACAAAGCATTGCGAAATTCATTAATGTATCGTAAAATAAGGTCGATGCTTGCTCGACCACGGTGTCTATGGTTACTGTATTTTAAAGGATAATTTGCTTAAAAATTAAGGCCATATTTTTTACATATTCGGGCTGAGAATCGCGAGATGAGTGCCCCCCTGAAATATTTCATTCCGATTCGATTTCATGCTGTATAAAGGATCATTTGGACATAGTTTCGAACCCCAAGGCTTGGGGGCACTTTTCCCAAGGCTATCCGGCTATACCCTTTATAGCTTGGCAATATTATTTCATGAACATTTTTTTGTAGGCAAGCCTATATGATTGGTTTTGTAATTAAAATATCTACCTATGATATTAATTTCGATTGGTTAACAGATCGGTGTAAATACCTATATTTTCTCACCTGTTCACACCTACTTGCCAGGTAGCCATGAACAGAAATAAGTAGGCAAGCCTACCTAGGCATATTCTCTGTGTTAAAAACTATCAATTGAGATAAAACTCATTCGGTTATCACATGAGTGAAAATGACGAAAAAAAATGATTAAAATTAATTAAATTAAAAATAGCTATGAACACTTTTCGACAGGCAAGTTATCATAGGCATATTTGTTTATAAATTATATTTGATTTAAAATATGTCCCATCGAGTTATCAGATCGGTGAAGGTCGTTCTTCAACGGCTCTTAGACCAATACATCTATACTAATATTATAAAGCGGAAAGATTTGATTGTTTGTATGCATTGAATAGGTTCCGAAATTACCGAACCGATTTGAAAAATTTTTTCATTGTTGCGAAGCTATACTATCCCCGGATGACATAGGCTATATTTTTTTTAAATATTTTTCCCGAAGCGAAGCGAGGGCGATTTCCTAGTGTTTAGATAAAGGAGTATAATAACGGAATAATATGAAGAAATAATAATGATGCGTAAATAAATATAGCTTAAGTATCTGAGATCGATAATGATTACATTTAAATTACTTATAGGTATTTGGCTTGAAATAGACTTCACACTCACACTCATAGCCCCACACTAGGATTCCCTGTGCCTGTGTCGTGGGTGCCATGGACAACACACAAGGACATTCACACCCAGACCGAGAACAGAAATTCAAACTAGACTGTACTGCCAACATTTATATTCGACAAGAAATAATATTGAATCGATTAGGAACAGCTTATGAAATCAATTGTAAATTAGAAAAAGCGTTCATACAGGTCCGCAGTAACATTTCTAACCAATAAATACCCTCAAACTATTCCTTTGAAATATTATAGGAATATTTCAGTAAAGTGGAGCAATTACATAAATTCCTGGCTAACAAAACCGCACCCCGAAACTAGTTTCAACAAATATTTATCACATTCAGCGACACGGCTTTGTACAACTTCAACACATATTTTATAAGCAAGGCTACGCAGGTTGAATCTTTTGTGTCTGTTCTGAACATATACTAAGGTAAGATGTGCGGGTTATTCGTGCGTCGTGAATGTCGAATGGCGCTCGCTTTCTGAAACTGCTTTTAGTTTGATGAATCTTAAAAACTTTTACGTATAAGACTTCTATTTATATGATCTAAAGTAATACTTCTCCTTGCGTCGCGATCAAAACAAATTATGTGGGAGTTTTCACAAGGTGCGCCTAAAAGTATAAAAGCACTCCTTTATAAAATTGATAAGAATGTCTATTTTTGGGTTTTTCAAATAAAGTTCCTTCTATAAATCTTCATGTATTTTCGATTTACACTCAACCTTTACCTGGATTCAAGATAAAGCAAGCTGTTCCTTTTATCTGATCCCTAATTGGAACCTTCCAGAGTTTCATCCTAATCTTTATGGTATTGCGTAGTAGTTGCACTCTTTTTAAAATAAACCGTGTAATGATTTATCAACTCGATGACGTTGACACAATTACATCACACTGATGTCCAAGCTACCATATGTACATCATTGTCATGGTCACCTTTCATCATAAGAATGCAGTATTTTTTGTCTTCCTATGTAAGGACGGAATAAATAGGCTTTATTTCTTTCAGATATCACAGTCTTGACATATTGCGTAATAATTTAAGTACACATTACATTACAGAGCCAACACTTACCGCTTCGCTATGTATTGGGTGAACAGCAAACAGCATGGCGGCGACGAAACTTGCGAACTCTGGCAGGAACATCGCGCACACCCTGAAACAAAAACTGGGTTACTGGGGCTTATCAAACTTAGCTAATGTTTCTTAATGCCTGCATACAACACATTAACCGACTGCAGTTTATAGTACAAAGTTACAAACACGATTTGATGAAGCAGTTAGGCGTATTGTTATAGTTGTGCTACTTCAACACAGCTTTTACGATGTGATTATTAATGTGTACTTAATAAATGTATGTTTAAATGAATGTGTTATTTTGAATGAGGTAACCATGGTTAAAGAAGGAAACAATACTGCTATTTCATATCTATGTCTAGAATAATTGCTTAAGTTACGTTCATACATACAACAGATTAACCGTGTAACGAGGTGTAACAATACCTCGTTCAATATTCCTTGGCTGGCAGATGCATTATCTACCAAATTTTTAAATCTTGACAGTTGTTTTTTTTACAAAAATCCATCTATCAGAGGTTCTGAATTTTATTAAGAACATTTTTTGTTACTTTTATATGCAATGTGGGCATCTCACTTACAAAAATATTATAAATTTATTATTTTATCTGTATTATATATATATTTACACAAAACAAAATATTTATTATATCATATTTTATATATGTACATTTATACCTACACATACACACATCACACTTTCATTCATTTCATACATAACACAAAAACACAAAAATATTATAATTAAATTAAATGCACAAGCATCGCCGGGTGAAACCCGTTGTTAACGGCGAGCGCACGGCTTATCTGCTCCGCGTAGCAACAACACGCGCGGGCGCATGTCTCTGCGCCGCGGCCGACCGCGCCATCGCACCAGTCGGAATCTGACTGCCGCGACGAACGTCCGCGCCACTCGCATGCGCTCCCGCGACACGCGTAGTATACGATACTTTAATTCGCATTCGCTTTCTGCTCGCTATTCCTGTTTCTGTATAACTGTTTCTTCAAATGCTCTCCTTCTGTTCTGTGTGCTGTTACTTACCTGTGCAATAAACTGTATAGTGGACTTCTTCTCTTTCTTTTTATCCATCGGACCGCGCACAAATAAATAGCGAGGGCTTACGCTATGGCAACCTCTAAGCCTATCGCTACAACTGGTGACACCGACGCGGGCACAATGAAGATTTCCAGTTTAAGTGACTGAGACACGGCGCCGTCACAAATATACGTGACCGGGCGACAACGACGGCGGGCAGCTAAGATGGCGGAACGAGTTACATCACCCGAACAAGGCGCGGTTAACTTAAAAATTCCACCATTTTGGCCTGAAAAACCATCGATTTGGTTCGCGCAAGTAGAAGGCCAGTTCGCGATAGCAAAAATATCCGACGACACGACAAAATTTTATCACATTGTCGCCACGCTGGACCGGCAGTACGCGGCGGAGGTCGAGGACATCCTGACTGGACCGCCGGATTACGAAAAATTAAAAGGCGAATTAATAAAAAGGCTTTCCGTCTCACGGGAGAACAAGGTGAAACAATTATTAATGCATGAAGAGCTAGGAACCCGTAAGCCTTCGCAGTTCCTACGTCACCTCCAGCACCTCGCCGGCCCCAACATGCCCGACGACGTACTCAGGACCATGTGGACCAGTCGTCTCCCGACCAGCATGCAGCCCATTATTGCCTCTCAACCGACGCTCTCCCTCGACGCACTGGCGGACCTCGCGGACCGGATTAATGACATCGCTGCGCCCTCACACCACGTCGCAGCCACATCGTCGCAACCGTCACCGGTGGAAGAGCTAACGCGTCAGGTAGCCGAGCTGACGCGACAAGTCAGCGCCTTAACCGCACAGGTTAATCGATCACGGCCAAGAGACCGGTCGAGGGGACCAGGTCATCGACACCGATCGCTGTCACGAAGGTCGCAGACGAGTTACCGACGCCACCCCATGTGCTGGTATCATCAAAAACACGGCGCCGACGCGAAGAAATGTATACAGCCATGTGATTACAAAGCGGGAAACGCCCAGAGCAATCAGTGATGGCGACCAGTGATTGCCAGGAGTCAACGACGGGTCGCCTCTTCATAACAGACCGACGGACAGACACTAAATTCTTAATAGATACTGGTAGCGATGTATGTGTATACCCTGTGTCATTGCTTCGACAGCATAATAATAAGACTTCGTATCAATTGAGTGCTGCCAATGGTTCCGCTATCGATACGTACGGTTTTATTGAACTCAATTTAAATTTAGGCTTGCGTCGTAATTTCCCATGGCGTTTTGTCGTTGCTGACTGTACAAAAGCAATAATAGGTGTCGATTTTCTTTCATATTATCAACTTGTGGTTGACGTAAGAAATAAAAAACTCACCGATAGCTTAACCAATGTCAGTACGGTAGCATCTATATATAAAAATAATTGTGTTGTCCACAGTGTAAAGGTGCCGACTGGTGGTGATAGTACTTATCACTCTATTTTAGCTGAGTTTCCAGAAATTACGCGTCCATCTGGTACTCCGTGCGCTCCCAAGCATAACACTACACACCACATCCGCACCACACCAGGCCCTCCAGTGTCGTGTTCTCCTCGACGTTTAGCTCCGGATAAGCTTCGAATTGCTAAACAGGAATTCGAAGCCATGTTGGTAAGTGGCACAGCCCGTCCTTCAGACAGCCAGTGGGCATCCCCCCTCCACCTCGCGCCCAAGAAAGATAACACCTGGCGTCCGTGTGGAGATTATAGACTTTTAAATGCCCGTACAATCCCGGACAAATATCCCATTCGTCACATACATGACTTTTCTCATTGTCTGTCTGGTTGTAAGTATTTTACAGTAATTAATTTAGTGAAAGCCTACAACCAGATCCCAGTAGCTGAAGAAGACATCTGCAAGACCGCTATCACAACGCCGTTCGGTTTATATGAATTTCCTTTTATGACCTTCGGCCTACGGAATGCAGGTCAGACTTTTCAGAGATTCGTAGATGAGTTGACCAGGGGTTTGGATTTTTGTTATCCATACCTGGACGACTTTCTCGTTTACTCCAAAACAGCAGCGGAGCACGAAGCACACCTACGCTTGCTGTTCAGCCGCATGCGGGACTACGGTGTCCTCATAAACACAGCCAAGTGTACCTTCGGCGCGCCTGAGGTAACTTTCTTAGGCTATCGAATCTCTGAAAAGGGCACTGAACCTCTTGACAGCAAGGTCAAAGCCATTTCGGAGTTCCCCATTCCGAAAACGGTCAGGGAATTAAGGCGATTTCTGGGCATGGTAAATTTTTACAGGCGTTTCCTGCCCAATGCCGCCCAAATTCAGGCCCCCCTGAACGCCCTGCTTACCGGATCTGTCAAGGCGTCCCACCCCGTTGACATAACGGGAAATTCACTGCAAGCTTTCGAGGAGTGCAAGAGAAGTCTTTGCAACGCCGCTCTCCTCGCTCACCCCGATTATGAGGCCAAGTTAGGACTTGTCACTGACGCCTCGGATACGGCGATAGGTGCGGTCCTACAACAGCGCAGGAACGGAGATTGGCAACCTCTAGCATATTTTTCACGCAAGTTGAGCCCTTCACAGTCCAAGTATTCACCATACGATCGTGAACTACTTGCCATCTACGAAAGTATAAAATATTTTCGATATATGCTAGAGGCCACTGACTTCACGGTATATACTGACCACAGGCCATTGTGTTACGCTTTCCACGAAAGGAAAAGTAACTGCTCGCCGCGTCAGTATAGACACTTGGACTTTATCTCGCAATTCACAACGGACATCCAACACATCGCAGGGAAAGACAACATAGTTGCCGATACGCTTTCCCGAGTCAATGAATTGCAGATACCAGTTGACCTTGAAGAATTAGCCAAACTCCAGGCCACCGACACCGAGCTGGCAGAGCTTTTACAAGGCGAAACTTCCCTTCGCCTAAAGAAAATGAATATTCCCGGGTGCAGTTTAGATTTGTATTGCGACGTCAGCACCGTAACTCCCAGACCTTTCGTCCCCAAGCTGTTCCGCAAACAGGTATTCGACTGCCTGCACTCTCTCAGTCATCCTGGCGCAAACACCACTGCCAAGCTCGTTTCTCAACGTTTCGTCTGGCCGCTGATGCGAAAACAATGTCGCGAATGGTCCAGAGCATGTTTGACCTGCCAGCGCTCGAAGGTAAGCAGGCACGTCTCGTCGCCTCTAGGTACGCTGGACTTACCGTCAGCGCGCTTCAAACATGTCCACCTAGATCTCATTGGCCCATTACCTCCTTGTGGTGATTTTCGGTACTGCCTGACGGCCGTCGATCGCTTTACGCGATGGCCAGAGGTAGTGCCCCTCACCGATATCACTGCCGAGTCAGTAGCCAAAGCTTTTGTGTCGTGTTGGGTATCCCGATTCGGTTGCCCTACCGAGATTGTCACTGATCGCGGTAGGCAATTCGAGTCAACCTTATTCCAACATCTGTCCAGGACAATAGGTTTTGATCATCGCAAGACAACCGCATATCACCCGCAAACTAACGGCCTTGTTGAGCGTTTTCACCGCCAATTAAAGACAGCTATTATTTGTCACGCCGACGCGAGATGGACGGAATCTCTTCCCCTTGTTCTCCTCGGTGTTAGAAGCGCCTTCAAGGAAGATCTCAAGTCTTCATCAGCAGAACTTGTCTATGGCGAACCGCTACGACTTCCAGGCGAATTTTTTGGCCATGACGTTGCAAGTTACACGACAGACATGACTGACCTTGCAGCCCGTATGAATTCCTTCGCCAAAAATATTCGACCAGTTCCTACCCAGCACCATTCTAAAAATAGAATTTTTGTTTTTAAAGATCTGGCCACATGCAGCCATATATTCTTACGGGAAGATCTACCGCGTGGTTCACTTCAACCGGCTTATAGCGGACCATACGAAGTCGTAAAGCGAGGGGCTAAAACTTTTAAAAAAAAAGGGTGCGTGTACTTTTGTACGCGCGTGAGAAGTTATACTTCTTTGACATGAAAAAAAAATCAAAAAACAATATTAAACAAACATTGTTCAAAATACAATATTCAAAAACAGCAATACTAAAAATAAAAATGAAATAATATTTTGAAATAATTTAATTTACGAATCTCTATAGCCAAACTATATGTGTTAAGCGCCATCTGGGATTAATTTTGTAGTATATTCTAATATTACTTTGCTACGTATCGTAATAGTTCTCGAAATAGAACATAGATGGTGTTTTTACAATTGCAAAAACAAATCAATTGTAAATCTTTTTTTTTCTGTTTTTACAATTGTAAAAACACCATCTATGTTCTATTACGATACCATGCTGTAAAACCAGTTTTTGTGGGGGGGAGGGAATGAAAGATTTTATTCAGTTCAGTTGAAGAATAATTTATTTTCCGACAGGCTTAACTTTAATACAGATTAAGGAGAGAAAAAGAATGTGCTCCTAGTCCCAAAGACAAGTATCGATTACTATTTATTACTCGTTCAAAATATCTGTGGACCTGGCTCAATGACGTCATGCAAACTGGAGAGATAGCAAAGAAAATCGAGACGTAAAGATTAAAAATATTATTTTGATTTGTGTGTATCTACTTTTTTGCATTTTATACAACTTTTAGATCAGTCTGTACTTTATAGAGTTCTGTACCCAAACGGTGTCAACGGGACCCTATTGCTAAGCCCCGGCTGTTCGTCCAACCGTCTGTCTGCAAGCTGTGTCTTATGAACCGTAATAGGTGGACAGTTGAAATTTTCACAGAGTGTATATTACTATTGCCGCTGTAACAACAAATAAAGAAAATAAAATAAAAAAAAGGAATGAAAGAGCCGTGTTTTTTTCATTTTCAAAGAATTGGATTACTTTGAGCGTAAAATTCCGCTCTGCATTATGTATCGTCCCACCTATTTTACAACACTAAATAATAATAAACAACAAGAAGCAATAAAGAACAAGAAACAATAAACAATAATGCGATTACGAAGCAAGAATAATACACGTGCGTCGGCGCTTCCTTTGCAAACGGTACTAGGTAGGCGAAAACAGGGTGAGGTCCGAGGAAGCGGGAGCGGCATCGAATTCCAGCGAGGTCCATAGATAGTTTGAACGTGTTGTACTACTACAGTCCGTTCACAGTTATTTTACCTCTGACAAGCTGTCATTACCTTCCCATTAGATTAGCATTACCTTGCTGTCATGTGACGAGTGTTGCAAAAGTTCCCGATTTATCGGGAGATCTACTGATTTTGGTTATCGTCTCCCGATATCCCGTTTTAGCGACCGTTTCTCCCGATTTTTTGCATTTTCTACCAATGTAATATAATATTGAAAATTAAAATAGAAAATAGTGTTATAAATACAAAAAACAAAAGAAACTGAGTCGCTCAATGAAAATACAGAAGAATTTTGGGCAAACGTAGGTACATATTATAGCATAAAACGTGGTCATGGCTCACGAAATCGTGTTCTAATATTTTTTCCAACTGAATCAATGATAGGTCTATTACACACAAAAAAATTAAAAAATACAAAAAACCCGACTGCGTATAAAACATGTGCGACATATTGAGGATAAGTTTTGTAAAATGGATGGAAGCTTAGACGCGGAAATTGATAAATTTATTATAGAATTGTCTTTCAATTCGTGTTCGTCAGTTCTTTCAGTTCGTTCAGTGTGATACGAAATCTGAGAGCAGTTTTGATGATTCATGTTCGTCCGATAGTGATTATTTATCATTAGGCGTGCGTTTGGATCATTCGTATGCCAACCCAATTTAAAGCAATTCAATTTGTTGTAATTTTAATATAACTACCGAGAATGTGAACTGATTAGTTAGGAGACTGTAAAATAATACATTATTTTATTTGAACGTGTATCATTTTTACTATCGTTACTTTTGGATCAACCTAGTAAATAATATTTATATACATCAGAAGAAACATGTAATATTTCATGTTAGGGAATCGTACAAACTAAACATTACAACACACAGCTAAGGTTAACCAACATAATAAATTAATAATGTAGTTTTATAAGGAAGAATATAAACGCGTATAAACAAAATTTTGATATTAATAATCGCCAAACAAAAAGAATGTATCAATTAATTACGCATTCGTTCCTCAAAGTAAAGTGCAACGATCTTTCATAGGGCTTGGTGTACATTTCTATAATAAAATCCCAAAATTAATACGTGACTTGCCAATAGAATCTACGAGTTTAATGGTTAAAACTAAGTTGGCGGGTGTCTATTATACTATCTACTACTTAAATGGTTTTTACCCAAAACGAATGTCATAAAAAGGTTGTATAATAAAAGCTATTGCATATTTCAAGAGATTTTATTAGTTATCATTTATATTAATATTTCGTCTAGTTGTGCAGGAGTCGCTATATTTCGTTGGTACCTTGCCCAATCAAGATACCATAACATACTCATTGTAAGTATGGCCACAGCAAACTACTGATCTTCTAAAGATGTATAGGGTACGTTATCCAGTGTTCAGGACTTATTCTGAACCTTTGTCAGTCACAAAACAGGCGATTAAGTAGTCCATATTCATATAGTATTGGTTTGCCAGAAATTGTAGCGAAACTGCGAAAACACATTCACCAAAACACAAGTACGAAATCGAATACAACAGTAAATTAAAATAACTGTGTGCGTGTCGATGAGTTTCAATAGTAAATAGGACTCCAAATAGGTACGCTGAAAATATTTAATAGAAAAATACAAAAAACCACGCGTAGAAACATGAAAGATCGATGACAAATATGACAGTACAGTGGTGTTATTTATAAATACTATGGTTACCAAAATGACATTATTAGGGATTACATCATCTTGGTTGTCAATCGATTAATCGATGTCAAAATATTCGAAATGTAATTTAATAAAATTAGCGTAACGATTGAATGGTAATTCTAAATATATTACATAGTTTTAATATGTATGGAATACGAAAACATGTAAGAAATAAATTAATATTATAATTATAATTAACAAATAATACATAAAATATTATTATTATATTCCATCAATCGATTATTATGAATCAATTCAATCGATTATAAAATCGTTTGTAATGAGGTAAATACTGTGAAAACTTTTTTGCATACAGAAAAAATACAGAATTTAGCTAACTTCACGATGCAGAATTTAGGTGTCGGTGTGCGCGCGCATCGTAGAAATTCACTCTCATCATTTTTCACCATCGCGCCAAAAGAAGTATAACTTCAATATTTGTAAAGGACAAAAACGTCACGGTAAGCATAGACCGCATCAAACCAGCCTACTTACTTTTTGACGACGCAGACATACCTAAACAGCCTTTACCACAACCTGAACCTGTTCCCGAATCTACTCCCGATTCCCATCAACCAACATCCCAAGATAACCCTCCTACGAGGACGACGCGCTCCGGGAGGAAAGTACGTTTCCCCGACTATTATCGTCCGTAGACACGGCCTCTGGAGGGGAGTGATGTGGGCATCTCACTTACAAAAATATTATAAATTTATTATTTTATCTGTATTATATATATATTTACACAAAACAAAATATTTATTATATCATATTTTATATATGTACATTTATACCTACACATACACACATCACACTTTCATTCATTTCATACATAACACAAAAACACAAAAATATTATAATTAAATTAAATGCACAAGCATCGCCGGGTGAAACCCGTTGTTAACGGCGAGCGCACGGCTTATCTGCTCCGCGTAGCAACAACACGCGCGGGCGCATGTCTCTGCGCCGCGGCCGACCGCGCCATCGCACCAGTCGGAATCTGACTGCCGCGACGAACGTCCGCGCCACTCGCATGCGCTCCCGCGACACGCGTAGTATACGATACTTTAATTCGCATTCGCTTTCTGCTCGCTATTCCTGTTTCTGTATAACTGTTTCTTCAAATGCTCTCCTTCTGTTCTGTGTGCTGTTACTTACCTGTGCAATAAACTGTATAGTGGACTTCTTCTCTTTCTTTTTATCCATCGGACCGCGCACAAATAAATAGCGATGGCTTACGCTATGGCAACCTCTAAGCCCTACGCTACATGCAATATTTAATTTGCCTTTTATACTAATTTTGTTGTGTAGTGTATCAAATAGTTGCACTTGCAATACTTTGGAGATTCGGAGTTGTGCCTCAATACTTATACCTACCTACATTGCACTAAGAGTCTTACTTATCTTACTTGTGGAGGATTTACATCGTCGCAACAGCCTGCCGTATAATTTTGAATAAGTTAACGATAGAAAAGAAAGAAGAAAGAAAGAAACATTTATTTCGTCATGGAAAATAACATGGTACAAGGTTATAACAAAGGTGTAAGAAGAAGTACCTGCTAACAATATGTAACTTTACTAAATTATTGCGTGACATAAAACATAATATTTAGTGGGTATCATGTCACCAGACGAAAAAGGACTACCCTCAGCCTGTGCCATGGAGCGGCTAGGATAGCTAAAGAAGTAAACAATACTGCTTTTAATCTATGCATATAGGTGATGGTTCTGTGATGAGTTTGTTTAATAGGTATACGCGAGTGTACGTGAGAACAACCCCGCTTGAAACTGATACCTAATTGAAACAAAAGGAGGCTTAGCGCTAGTTTCAATTAAAACTGTCAACGAAAATTGTAATGCCTTTGATTATACGAAGTGGTGAGCGTAATCTTGCTCTGAACCTGTGGTTTATGTGAACGTCGGTGATTGATAAAATTACGCATTGTTGGGTAAAGTCGGATGGATTGGTGGTCACAAAATGCATGAACAGTTCTATAGGTACTTCGCAGCTTACGTACTGCAATCGGTGCCTGTACTTTTACTAGCACTCTGCACACGACTTTGCTCGCGTTTTCCGTATAACAAGTACCCTATATCCTATTCCAGTCCATAGTCTGTGAGTAAAATTTTATGATAATTCTTGACAAAAAATAACCAATACTAGGGATAACTCAAAAACTTCTCGTCAGATCTCGCTCAAATTTAAGTAGGACCACATGACAAGCACCAGCTGTCGATTAGAAAAAGAATCATGAAAATCGGTTCACCCAGTCGAAAGTTCTGAGGTAACAAACATAAAAAATACAGTCGAATTGAATACCTCCTCATTTTTTGAAGTCGGTTAAAAATCCGTTTTTGTGTCAAAGAATAACTAACATTCATACCATAACATTCATACATCCACAAACTTTTATATTTATAATATTAGAAGTATTTTACATACATCTCTCAATTATAATAATATGCAATAGTATTTTTGTATTGTTTTGTATCGTATTGTATTGTGTTATTATATGTATTTTAACGATCCTATAGTCGTTGTCCGGTTCGTTGAGTTCAGACTTGTGACAAAGCAGTATTTGATTTGAAGTTTTTTTGTTTCTCTGTATTGGACGATTTGCGTTGCGCAGCATAATTCCATTCACATCTAAATAAGAAGACTTACTAAAAGGCCTACAAAGGCCTATCATGTTTAAAGCTTCAAAAGACCAGCGTCCTTTTGAATCTACTATTTATTGAATAATCGGAAAATCCGTACAGATCCGTTTGGCCTCAATTCTAAAGCTTTTTAGTATTTATATTCTGACAAGTCGGAAAAATCCTCCCGGATAACAACGTCAGTTATTTTTATGTGTTCTATTTTAACCCTACAGCGCATACAGTGCCATAAGTGGTACAAGCAATATTTTTACCTATAACTATCAATATACAAAATTATGCGACACCTGTTGGTTACAGATTGAATCTTTAAAAACCTAGCAATTATTTAGTACTAGCAAATATTAATAGATGGTGTCAGTTATCGACTGACGAAATATATTAATTTGCTCAAAATTTTGGTAGTTCATGCGAACTTATTGTTTTGTAAATTCAAAATTATAATAACAATAGCTGTTGAATAATGAAGAGTGGAAAAAATCATTTTAGAAATAGTATACATATATTAAATATTATTATATTTGTCGGACTCAGATGAAGATTTTTAATATTATTTTCAATAATACTGTTATTTTTTCCAGAACTGGTATAATCTGGTCTATCGCCCCGTACCCGCTTGACGTTGAGTTCCGGGACACTCAGTATAATAATATAATAATCTATATTTAAATTCAAAAACTTCTAATATTTGATTAGATCGATTCTTCTTACAAACTAGCCAAATATTGGTGTAAGTGCATAGTGTACCATATGTGGCACTCTATGCACTTATGCACTGCGTTTTGATTTTTTTTATTATTTTTCCAGGTCTAGACGACCATAAAATAGAATCACATATATTTTTTTTTACGAAAATAAAAAATCATTCATTGTAGGGTTAAATGATTAAACTGGTCACGTATGTATCTTTATTTTCAAATATGTTTCCGTACTGCAAATTTTATCATAACATGCCTTGTTGTCTCTAGCTTAGAATGGAGTATTCTATTGTACCATAACATGCCTTGTTGAATGGAGAATGGAGTATTCTAGTCCTTTTCTTTTTTCCACCCTTTCGTGCTGAACATCCCGTCGTCCCGCCTTTATTATGTTAAACTAGTTGATCTAGCAGACGTTAGATGTGCTACTGATATACAACTGATAGTAAAAATAACTGTTTTTGGTAACGCACATAAGTTACTGACGCAAAAATTGATAAAAACCATCCGCATCAAATATATTTTGTCAAAGAACTTTTCGAGTTTTTGAAGCATACTCAACTAACTTAACACATATATATATAGTTATATACACGTATACATACGTACGTATGCGTATATAAGCCTATTAAATGGATATTTTCTGACGAGTACTAACAGTCTAACTCGCAGTTAGTAGGTACGTGCCTACTTCAGTTTTACCTTTCAATAATCACAATATCGCGTTGCTTTGACGCCCTCTCAATTTGTGAGCTCACAGGTCACAGGCAAGTCTATTAAAGCACTGAATATGCAATTGTTTACTTTGCCAAATGAAAAACGGACAGTTCAACTTGTATAAAATATTGCAGTGTTCAGGATTTATTCAGTAGTACAGAACCTACTAGTGGGTACCCGGCTAAAATAAAGAAATAAAAAATTCGGAAAAATTTTGTAAGGGAAAAGTCGAAAATCGAATTCGTGAATGGACCGAAAGTGCCATGCATTGTTTTAGTGGTCTCAAAACATCTTCGCATTATTTTCAAACGAATGCTTTCATTTAAAAATAAATTTTTGGGGCATATCGGTTAGATGGTTTCAAAATCTCTTGAGGACATGCCTACAAACATTTTTTTATAAATATAAAGATTTACAGTTTTATGGTTATTGTAGTGTTGTGAACATGAATAAGGACAATGAATGGTAACGTACTGTTCAGTGTTCACCGTGTGTGATCGATGGAGTTAAGCGAAGCGGTCAGGAATTGCATGGGTAACTGCTTGCTAAGGGTTTTAGATATTTTACTGTATTCAACGCAATTCCTATGCTACGTAGGCAGGTGTATGAAGGTTTTTTAAATGCTAATATTTTGATATTAAACCCTAACAACAATATCCAAGAACTTATACTACACAGAAAAGAGGGAGCTTTCCAAATACAAGTTACATTAAAATAGAAAGATTCTACAACTAAGTAATTAGATGTAAAGGTATTCACGATTTTTGTTTTTTAAACCAATATATCGATCTATTTATGTGCAAAACTTCCGTGGTGCTTTGGGCTAGGTCAAGAATTTTGATTATATTATGATCCATATGTAACCCAGTATTAAATCATCAATATATAAATGTTCAAGATATTGAAACTTAAGAATAATTGATAACCTTGTTAACCTGTACAAATAATGTTTAATTTGCAGTTAAACTAGAAATATCTTGTGATGCGAACATTTAAAATGGCACAGATTTTCACTATTTCCTATAAAATTCAGTCTAAAGCCGACGACAAGTTCTACCAATGCCGCTCGAGTACCTTTATGTTCAGAAATAGGAACTCGAAGGACCAAGCGTTTACAAAAGTTCAATTGATTGCTTTTTGTGAATCCCAAGTCCTGCAAAGTACATCTACGTTAAGACGATTTTATTCTTAAAGCATCATTTATAAAAATTGTATTACAGACACAATACTCTGAGCACCCGTCGTCCACTGAAAGCTTTCTTGAAATCTTGTTAAAACTGCAACTTTATAAACTGAAAAGAAGCTATAAGTTTGTCGTAAGCCCCTCTGCTCGAGCCGTCTACAATTTCATTATAAGCTTAACTCTATTAAATATACATTCATTGAAAGTACCCTGAGAGGGTATATGATGAGATATCGATAAAACTGTAGCGTAATTGCACGCAAACAGTCGGAAAAATATTGGAGCAGATCGAGTTTCCCATTACGCGAGATCGTCGGGAGCAAACTATCTGATACAAACGTTTTTCGCTAACTTTGGAAGAGATTTCGTCAGCTTCGCAAAAAGTCTGTAACGAGTGCCTTAATTCCGGTCAAAGTTGGTCGTGGGTACCGCTGCTCTCAATTAGTCGGTGTTGTCTGCGGCCAGTTGCGGCCGGACGCCGCACGGTGTCGCTACCTAACTAACTTGCCCAATTATTCTCACTTGTCGCCGCAAACTCGGACGGTGCAGACGTCTGTGACAACGTAATCCTCTACAAAGTTTGCAGAATAATACCAAAATGGCCGCTTTTCACAGCAAGCATTTTCTGTATCACTAGCAATATTCTGTAGCTTCGCTTGGTTATCGAAAATAGGATAAATTTAAGGTACGATAATGAGCCTACCTTTATGAAACAAAGCCATGTTAATACATTTCAATAGCTACAAATGCACAAATCAAACAATAATATAAAACTTTTCCCGCTAATAGGTAGATATCATAATTATATATAAAATCTACATACTAAAATTTTCAAGAAACCAAATTTATTTTTAAATATAAATAGATATTCTAAAATTATACTGAAAAAGATTTTTATTTAATTTCAGGTATGCGGTATGAAATTTAATTTTTAAAGTAAATTTGGTGCACCGTTTGATGTTTGATTAACATAATGAAATGACAATATACCTTATGTAATAAAAATAGCTAAAAACATCTGACGATGAAGCTGAAAGTTGACCAAAGGAAATTGAAAAGAAACGACGCAAACCCGATAGTTTAGATTCGTTTATTTGTTTGGAGAAGTACAAGATAGATTATAATGAATCATCATCAAAAAATGAAGGAAGATGACAGTGATAAAAGGGTGTTTTTAGTTTATAACATTATTCCTTAGATGATTATCTGTTATCTGATTATTATTTTCATATAATGTCATTACCAAGAATGTCATTTTCTGAATGTAATTCCCACTTCTTCCATACGTAATTGCATGTACGGTTATTACCGCGGAGTTCTAATAACCATGAAAATGAAGATTGACTGTTTCGCTACGGAGTTGAACAGAGTTCTTATATAATAATATAATATAACTTGTAACAAAGACGAACGTGGCTATAATTATGACACGTTACGGCGAGGTAATCTTATCGAAGTACCTATATAATGGCTTCAACATATTCATGGCCCATTACTGACTACTGGTCTTAGAGCATATTCCACCACAATGCTCCAGTGCGGATTGGTGGAGGGGTTAGTGATAGTGACGAGTCCAAAGGTGTGGTGTCACGAAAGTGTCCGAAGGACACTTAGGATTGACATCAGCCACCAGGCTATGAGCGCTTCTATTTATTATATAATACTCGTATATTATTTATGAGTAATACGAAATGAATTACTTCTTTTCGGACGTTGATACCAGTAAGACAACTATTTCACCACTCCGCTTTATAGCGGAGCCCTCTTTATAGAGGGCTACGAATCCGTCGAAACTCGAAACATCATCGATAGCCAAAATGCCAATACAATCTTTAATTTGTCTTTCAATATAGTTAGTTACCTGCTTCGGTCAGGAATCGAAGTTTGAGCGACTGCCTCAATAAACAGAACTAAATATTTGTATTTCAGGTGGCGATTCGTGTGCGAGTAAAATCGAATAGTCATTTCATCTAATATTATAAAGAAACAACGATCATTCGTGACATGAACTAAAAGTCATTCCCAAACAAAATCATGGTCAAATTCATCCAAAAAATTACAGACTCACGATATTTAAGTCCCTATAAGGTCGAACTATTCACGCCTCACTTTCGTAACAGACATTTAATACAATTGTTCCTAACACAGCCATATATTCTAAGCGAGCAAACTTCCATACTTCCTGCGTCAAATTAGCAGCGGAAATGAGCGGGCCGCAGCTAACTGCTAAACACACAGACGCATTAGCAACTATACGTTGAAATAAAGCGTTCACAGAGTATGCGCGGAACACAAGTTTTATATAGTAACCAACAACTGACTACGAAACATCCGGACGATGCAAGCACAAAATATATGTTTGATAAGGTTCGCGTTGGGTAAACAGATGGGTTACTTTTCTCTGCAGGTGACCGTACATACGAGCTGATTCACACGGGACCCTTCATTGATTCATACAGATTTCAGTTTGTAGTTCATACTACTCGTTAGACGTTAATACGTTTATTTATGTATTCAAATATTTTACTTGGTATCAATGACCGATTTAAAAGGTTTGATATTATTTTAGAGAATATCATCAAAGCATTGTATGTTACAAACAAATACACTGTTACCTTTACTGGAATAAATTTTACATACAAACATATCGTAATACAAACATATCGTAATACGTATTAAACCATCACTGGCAGGTAAATGCACATTTAATATGAATAGAGTAAGTACAACATATATTTGGTATAACCACTAAACAAACATATTGTGTAGACTAATGACGGCTCATTAGCGTGAGTGCAGAACAGTCTGTATCAATGGCCGTCATTGGACGTCATTGGACGCCCTAGCCGCCGAAGCCAACCACAGTTTGACAATCGGTCCGTGCAACCACACTGATCAATCAAATCGGCACCAATGTATGCGTTGCCAATGTTTATTCATCCCAATTACTTAAATCACGGATACAATATTTGAATTAATATATAATATCTAATGTCGTTATAAACTGACTCCATTGTTTTCTACTGTGCAATCAACGATCATAATAGTATTTATAGTTCAGGACTAGAACCTAGTATCTAGGCCTGACAGATGCTTTTGATGTTACTGACGTCAATGACAAAGACTCGGAAGTTGATCGGCGGTTTACATAAAAATAAAATCCAAGCAGCCAGACAGGTAACAAGGTGGTAAAAAGGCTTTTGAGGCAAACGTTTGCTGTCCTGTGAGACAAATGTATCTGTTAGAATACTGGGTTTACCTTGGGTGGTCTAGGAACATGAAACAAGAAAAACTGGCAACAAAACATATGTAGTTCCTTGTTCAGGAGGGCACCACAAGTGCTTGGACTCGGGAATAGATTTAGCCTTGTACACCTTGAGGCATAAGACTTATTGTATTGTAAAACAAAAGTCTGAGTTGTATTAGTCTTAAAACCATGTTTTTACGCCTTTTATTATTATGTCATCTGCAGGCTATACGCCAGATATTTCTATGAGAGCATTATAAAATATTTTAATAAAAAACCCGCCAGCTACCAACTGCCAGTCGACGTTTAGAAGAGGATTTGCCCCGAAGGGAGCACCGCATCTATTTATCGTCGCAATTTTAATTAATAAACGGCATAATAACTCCACAACGATACTTCGTTAATATCAGTTAATTAATTGTTAAATTTAATTAATTACTCGCATGCAAAGATAAGACAAAGGGCATACGTAATTAAGGGTGGAGTTATGACATCGGCAGGGGTGTTGGGGCTATGAAAAACTAATTTAACTTTGGTGGTAAAAAGTTCTCCCGTGTGTCGTGAGTTGTATGCTGCCAAAGTGGATGCTCGGTTCATTACTTATTAAGAATGGGAGAAAATTTCAACTAGTTACGACAGAAGATTAGTTTCAGGTAAAAGTTGGTTCAAATACCTATCACTATCAAGCTATTACATATTAAATTGGGACCTGTTATGACGCAAGTGGAAGTAAACTAGCTAACTTTAAAAAACAAAGAAGTAAGAATAAAGAAGATAATAATAGTAAAAGGCCACAAACTACGGTCAAACATTTATAGTACAAAAGCTCCTTAACTTTTCACACTGCATCTATTTTCTCATTAATCTATGGAGAGGATAAGCACAAAGCAGATTAACCGAACTCTCATATTTCTGGGACAAAATTATGTATTCACTAAAAAGTTTCCATTTTCTTGTTGTGAACGATACGACAAGAGCCTTATGAACAATTTTTCTTATTTCCCCATTTTGTAGCTTCGGGCGTGGAAGTTGTCGAGATTCTAACATGAAAAGAACTTTCATAGCCCGTTCTTAATGTTGTAGCCAGCTTTGCGATTGCAAAATTTTCTCGACTCTAAAATTTCTGTCATGTCCTGATGTATTCATTACATAATTATAATCCATTTACTTTCTATTTTACTAAATACTTCTTAATCTTTAATACAGAGCTTGAACATTGAACCCAATTGGCATACTGACAAGTACCGCCATATTAAAAAAAAACTTCAACATTCAACCAGAGATCCTTTGAGCAATTTCCGCTATTCCTATCAATCCATTAGTTTTTTTTGGATTAAGCCATCCATGCCCATTTAAAAAATTCACCCCGTAAATGTTATTTGACATAAATTATTCGATTCTGTTTTGTCAATGTTATTCGCTGCGCTAACCCATATTGATTTAACGTCGTCGTCATAAATACTTGGCATAGGAATGATTAAAACCAATTCAGCCGTTTCAGATATTCCGAGGGCATAAAGAATTCCGAACATATTATATAAACGCTCCAATAACATACTTGTACCTCGCTTTGATATATCACTGTTCAGCAAAAGGTCAATATGTACTTATTGAACATAACTTCCTGGATACGAGTGATGTGGCAGGAGATAAGGTCAAATGTCTTCTTCCATGGTTTGAAGACGACTTTTAGTTATACAAATTTCTTTACGATTCGTCAAAAAAAGTTTTAATTTTTTAATGAAACAAGTGTAACACAAAGCCGAAAGTGTCTTTCTTAAAATTTAGGATTCTTATAATAATAAATTTATGAACTGAATCGTCAGTGCGATGTAAAGGTTTTATAATTTCATAATAGACGAATACTTGTTTCAAATGAGTTGACATCGGAGACAAAATTTTCAATAACAATTCCCGGACGAAGCGAAGATCGAAATCGGTTTGCTTTGTATATAAAATTGAGATAATATTTTGTTGCGAAATGAGGGTTTTCGAATGCAGGCAGCCGTCGGCGGGTCATGAATTCGAAAGTAATTCCATTATAAAGTTCAGAGTTCGTTGAAAATTTCCCAGTTGCAAATAATGCGAGGGGCTTAAAACTTACGGTTAATACACTAATGTGATTTGTACTCTAAGCACATTAGACAATAAACTTGAAGTGGCGTGAAAATTTCGGCTTGTTCGATACGACTTAGTTGGAAATTGGAAGCTGTTAGAGAAGAGCTTAAAGAAATCAAGGATCTAAGAGTCCGTGGCAAATTATTTTTGAACCTAAGTTCACTTAGATACTGATTGTTCTGTCGAGTGTTGAGCTTATGGGATCTTTAGGATCCCTGTTCCAGAAGTAAGTAGTCCATCTATTTAGAAGATGATTATGATTATGTTCTTATAATCAATTCTTTGACACTATGCCATGAAAACCAGAAAACCACAACACATACCTAATCTTATACCATGTAATCCTGTTATAATATTATATAATCCTAGTTAATATTATAAATGTGAAAGTTTGTGAAGATGTATGAATGTTTGTTCCTCAATTACGCCACAACTACTTAACCAATTTGGCTGAAATTTGGAATGGAGATAGCTAATACCCTGAATTAACACATAGCTTACTTTTTATCCTAATACAGGATTTGTAAAAAATCGATATCCACGTCCGCGAAGCTTCGGGCATTATCTAATATTATGTATCTTAATCCATCTTTATATTTATAAGTGCACTTTATTTTTATTTTTATGTGGTTCAATAAATCAAAATTAATTAAAAATTTAGTTTCGAAACCATAGACAGGTCTATCTATACCTGTGATCGAAACCACTCTACCACGGGCGAAACCGCGGGAAAAAGCTAGTAAGTAAATAAATGTGTTTCGATGAAGAAACAATGTCTTATTGAATCAGAAACCCGATATTTGCGTCTCATTATCAACTTCATTAAAAGGTTTAGGGCGCGACTAACGGGCGCACTGAAAAATCAGAGAACGTAGAAACTGCTACGCCTCCGGTCTGTTAGGACTGATTCCTATATTGTACTGATTTCATAATGAACAAATATCAAACATGCCCTTTTGCGGCATGTTGGTAGCTGCAATTCCGAACGCAATTAAAAATTGTTGAATAATAAATAATACCGACGTAGCTAAATTAACATTTACCTACCTATTCATTTACTCGCATATCGGAATGCATGTTGTCTACGCCTATAATTATAATAGCATTAAGAAATTACTGCCATTGTATAAGTCTATTGTGTTTGAGCTAATGCATATTATGTTGGCGTTCAATAAATAAATAATAATAATAAAAAAAATACCACCAATTTTTAAACATTGTTGCAATGCGTATGTTGGAATAAATGTTTCTTTTTTGCTTTCTTTCTTCTTGTTGATTTTGTGTGCGTTGGGCTAACGTAAGCATTTAAATCATTATTTATAATTTATTTCTCATCCATTGTCTCTACGTGAAATAATTTATGTTTTTGAGTATTTTCTGATAGCAAAAAAAATAACCTGTTACGCTATCACGTAGAGACTATGACAGAGACGATAATATTAGTGACCGCACCTCAGAGTTTCCCATAGTGTTCTCAAAGATGTGTGCAGTCTGGTAATGCGCACTTGACCTTGGACGGATAGCCTTTTCCAGCCATTATGGTTGGGCTCAGGTCTCTTGAGCTCAGTAGTCAGATGTGACGATGAACAAAATGAAAGAACAAACACCTTTCAAAGCAGAACAAAAGTTGGTCTCCTACAACCTAATAAAATGCTACCATTGCATAATTCAATGTAAACAAATTATGTACCCAGTTTCAAATGACACATATTTTATGAACTCTGAGCTCATTAGGCTGTGTGTTTACAACTACAAATTAAAATTATTATCATAATTAATGAAGCCGTGGTATTCGAATTTATGTTATAAAGACCTTCTATTATAAGTGGATATATTGTTACAAAAAATTAATGATGCGCACATTTTATTTTTATCATTAAAATGTAAATTCATTTAATGATATTCATGTGGAGTTAGTAACTTGCATTTTTATGTTAATAGCTGGCAAATAAGGGGCTTGAGGGTTGTGAGAGAGAAGAGAGGTCAGATAAGTGGTCATAAAGCCAGTCAACATGGAACTGCCCCTTAATTGATTCTCCAAAAAAAATATTAAAATAATTGAAAGACGTTTTACGGTTGATTTCAAAGTGAAAAGCCCTGTCAAATTGCATGACTATAACAGGGTTCAACTGGGACAATGAAAGGAAGCTTAAGGCAGGCAATATAGCCTTGCCCGTCAATAACTTGGGAAAATAAGAAGCATTATGACTTTTGAGTATCACGTTTTGTACCTATACACGAATACACTCAAGCTCAAGCCAGATTAGTTAGCGTCGAGGCTAAACATTTCCTAATCGCTTTGTCCAGCTTACCTGCGTCGCACAAAGCCGGCCATTTTCCTTCATAACAAGGTGTTCTCTCGAATGATAATGAGACCTGAAACCGTTGATAGGATTAAGAGCGCAAATTGGATATTGAACAAGCGACCAGTTTGTCGTCGAAGTTGTTGGAGTATCTATCTATACTATAATAAAGCTCAACTGTCTGTTTGTCTGTCCGGGCATCACATGAAAACCCTTGTACGGATTTCGATGAAAATTGGTGAAGTTGTTACATTAGTTTCCTAAAATATGACCCGAATCCCATCTTATAAACATCAGCCGATTTGCTTCAGCAACTAAGGTAAAACATAATTTCCGTGTGCGAAGCTGCGGGCAACAGCTAGTCGTGATTATTAGGCGAGTAGTCAAGGTAGGTATAGACATATAACATGAATTCAAGCGATAATCTACTATGAATATTTCACTCATCAATGCCCTACGGCAACAGTAACGTTGTAATAATCCAAAACGGGCTTCAGTTCTAATACGAGTAGAGCTTGTAATTATTGGACTGTATTCTAACTACAGACTGTACAGAATAACAAATATCATGTGGGACTAACATTCCATTTTAGAGGATATAACTAAACAAAGGAGAACCCCAGTTTACATAGAAACTCAGGCCTAAGTAGACAAGACTGGAAATTGGCTGTTAATTAGATTATTGCAAAAGGTTCAATTTCTCCAATTTTCACGGCTGCCAGCAATGGCCAACTAAGGAAATCCTAGAATGAATCACCTTAATTATAGGTTATGATTATGTCATACTCGTGTCACAGTTCTATAACGTAATAAAAATGAAAGTTTTTCACAAATACTAACACTTAAACTACGAGTTTAATGGCTAAAACTAAGTTGGCGGGTGTCTATTATACTTATCTACTACTTCAATGGTTTTCACCCAAAACGAATGTCATAAAAAGGTTGTATAATAAAAGCTATTGCATATTTCAAGAGATTTTATTAGTTATCATTATAATATATTAATATTTCGTGTAGTTGTGCAGGAGGCGTTATATTTCGTTAGTACCTTGCCCAATCAAGATACCATAATATACTCATTGTAAGTATGGCCACAGCAACTTCCTGATCTTCTAAAGATGTATAGGGTACGTTATCCAGTGTTCAGGACTTATTCTGAACCTTTGTCAGTCAGAAAACAGGCGATTAAGGAGTCCATATTCATATAGTATTGGTTTGCAAGAAATTGTAGCGAAACTGCGAAACACATTCACCAAAACACAAGTACGAAAGCGAATACAATAGAAAATTAAAATCACTGTGTGCGTGTCGATGAGTTTCAATAGTAAATAGGACTCCAAATACGCTGAAAATATTTGATAGTAAAAATATACAAAACACGCGTAGAAAGATGAAAGATCGATGAGAAATATGACAATACAGTGGTGTTATTTATAAATACTATGGTAACCAAAATGACATTATTAGGGATTACATCATCTTTGTTGTCAATCGATTAATCGATGTCAAAATATTCGAAATGTAATTTAATAAAATTAGCGTAACGATTAAATGGTAATTATAATATATTACATAGTTTTGATTTATGTGGAATACGAAAATATGTAAAAAATAAATTAATATTATAATTATAATCAATAAATAATACATAAAATATATTATTATGTTCCATCAATCGATCAATATCAATCGATTCAATCGATTATAAAATCGTATGTAATGAGGTAAATACTGTGAAAACTTTTTTGCATTATTTAGTTCATTTGGCAAGAGCAGCTGAAGCTAAGATTTAAATATGTTTATCTTATAAATAAGACGATTTTTTTGGTATATAGTTTACTTTTGTCTAGTCCGATGTTCTAGCACAGATTACATATGGTTCGAGGCCGAAAATTGGGGTTCTCCTTTTTATAATATGTCATGATTGACATGACCATTTGGAATTTGAGTGGTAAATTAATTAATTAACTGACTGTTTTCAGTCAGTCTGTTTTAAAAAGGTGACTAATTGATAGATTCACGGAACGATAATATAAATAGATGAGAGAGATGAAGTACGTATAAGTTAACTGTAATCATTTATTTATTTATTTATTTACTATAATTAAAACGGTAACAACCAATTACATTAATTATAAACTTAATATATAATTATATAAGCCAAGGGTGCCGCAATCAGTTTATGTTTTCGACTCCTACGATAATTATCTGGCGTAAAGAGTCATAATCATCTGCTCGATAAAATCGTTGCTTCTCAACTATCTGTTGCAGGTTTCGATTTGACGCTTTGCGAACATTTTTAATAACAGAGCTCTAAGAGTTTTCCCATAAATCTCTAAAATAAATTAAAATTGTAAGCATCGTTATAAGTGCTGTGGATTTCATAAAGTAAATAGACATTATTAGTAGAAATCTTATCTTTATTAGTTATCTTTTTTTTTTTAATTCTCTTCGTATGTGATTCTTTTGTATTTATTTTATTTTGTTAACTGTATTCATGTGTTGTGTGTCGTGGAAATAAACGTATGTCTATGTCTATGTCTAAAATTGGTTTGTTTAACACATACTGTGTAGCTTATTTATCATCATTATCCCTATCATGATTCTGAGCTTGAAGAACCTGGGAATTACACCTCGGAACTTCAATACCTATGTTGTAATCGACATTCAGAATTTCTAAAAGATTTGTTGGACCATTAATAAGTTAACTCGTACAAGCTCTTGCAAGTGGATTAGCAAATCTAAAATGGTCCAATGAGGTTAAAAGCAAACGGAAAGCCGCTCGATCTAAATGACGCCAATTAGGAGTACCGCAGGCCTTTGGATCTATTTATGACAATATATAATTTATATCTCTCTATTCTATATCTTTAATAGTATCTTCGAGCTAGGTAATTATTTAAAGGATTTATAATTGTTTAGTGAGGTACATATAATACACTTCAACTTTTCATAACAAAGCTGCAGATAAAAAAATATTTATCACTATCTTTGACGAAGGAAAACATCTTCCATAATATTATAACAGGAGTGTGATCCAAACTCAGTAGTGGAAGAGTTGGTATAGCAATAATGACGATCGTGATGACAATGATGAATAAGCTACACAAAATGGGTTAAAGAAACCAATTTTCGATAAAAGAACTTTTTTTTAGAAATGAACAAGACTTTTATTTAAAGTCAAATATAACAGTACGAAACCATCCAACCATCATATCTGATCATAAGGTGGTTGTCGACTACATGGATACAAGTAATTATTACCTTAAAATAAATAAATAAGTCGAAGGCGGCGTGGATATTGTTCTGAATAATTAAAGAGCGGCGGCTCAACAAAACGAGTAGATCATTGACTCTTGACAATCGAAAGTTCCCCGACTAAATTAACATTTAAGGGTTAACGACGCAGCTGACTGTGATTGGTCTTTCATATTAATTAATTTCACCTCATGCGAACGTGAAGAGCATATCGGGAACCTTCCACAGCTCTCAGAAATTTTCATTAATAAATAATTAATTATAGAACATCATTGACCGGAGCTCCGGTTATTGAACCATTTGTGCAGTTTAGACAGTTCTCAAGTAGATTAATTAATGTTTTTGGGCCACGAAAAATGCACACAATCTGATATTCATAGGTATCTAACAAGAATATTTATTTTTTAATTTATTTAAACTTTATTGCATTCATACACTGAATTACAATGGGCGGACTTAATGCCAAGTGGCATTTTCTACCAGTCAACCCTGGTGATGATGAAAAATTGTGGTAGGTGCAACAAATCAAATTTAAACACGTTGCTATGAATAAGTACTGCGCAGATATCCTACACATATGTATATTAGGTATGATTAAATAAATAGAGTATGGAATACGTGAAACGTGTAAGTCGAATTAATCTGAATAATTAAATGGCGGCTCAGTCAACTGAGCAGATTATTGACATTTGAAAATCAAAAGTTCTCTGACTACTAGTAAATTAACCTTTAAGGTTTAATGACGCTAATTGTGATCTCAAACATTCACCTTGAAATGTGTGTAGAAATGTTAGTTGATCGATCGTTGTAAAATTTCGACAGAGCTTCCGTGCTTTGAAAGGATTCTTGAGATGCTAATCGCTTATTATCGATATGCAGTGAAGGCACTACGGAAATATACATGCGCCATTGCGAATGAGGACTCTATTCTGTCTTTGTTTTTCTCTATTCATTCTAGAAGGGTATCGCACTTGTGATGCCTAAGATAATACTGATGTCCATGGGGGGAGAAAATCACTAACCATCAGGTAGCACAACTGCTCATTTGTCTTTATACATCCTTCTGACGGTTATAAATGCGAAAGTTTGTTTGGATTTTGTTACCTTTTCAGGCAAAAACTCCTGAATTATCAGGAAACTTAGCACACAGTTAAACCGTGATCTGAAATAGGACAAAGGGATATTTATTATCCCGAAAAACGCTAGCATAGTCGCGGGCGGAACGCTAGTGAAAATAATACACGTATTTGCTCGGACAAATCCTCCACCAATCCGCTTTAAATCGGGAGTCGAGTACGCTTCAATCCGTCTTAATTACAAGCAGTGTGCAATGCGTGGAGTTTACCGCTAATGGTTCGACACAAAAAAAACATATCGGGCAAATATCCTGAAAACATTTTCATCTATCAGGAAGCTTTTACGGCTTTGAGAATTTTTTAGTATCTTTATAATTTTTTTTATTAACTTAATCAAATTATAAAATACCATTGGCCATACAGGTTGATTTATAAATCAATCTAAAGTCCTCCTAAAGTCCTATCTAAAGTCTGAGCGAAGTTCAAGTCTAGGTGCGCTTTCACCCTAAAATGATCAGTGCTATGTCCAGTGAGCTCACCTGTAGTACAGCAAGGAGACGAGAGCATGGAGCAGCAGGTTGACCAGATGGTAGCCGGCCGGCTGCAGACCATGCACGGCGTAGTTCCATCTGAAGGTCAGCACCGTCAGCGGACGGTACGACTTGTGGGACTGTTCCTGGAACAAACAAATACATAACAATTACTCTTTATTGTAGGACCACCGAAAATGAAAGATTACGAGAAATAGATATTACATCGCACCTTCAGTGGAAAAAAGGCATAAGATGAAAATTGCAATTTTATAGGAGAGCAAAAAAACTGTTAAAATATCAGTAAATAGTCAAAAGAATTAACATTACGATTTCTTGCACAAAACCGTCAACATTAATGATAAAAAATTTGAAAAAAATTGAGCATATCGTCCCCGTAGTTCGAAAAGTCACTAAGTCGAAATATGGCCAAAATGAGTTATCAATGTCACTAAAACCACATTTTTTTTCTCTAAATATCTGTCTAACCATCTATGTTATATGTGCGTTCGTTTCCGATTTACGAAATGTGAAAATTAAGTAAATGTATGCTTTGGATCCCACAGCGAAATGAGAGAAATAACTAAATTTTCTTAATTATTTTATATTTATCGAAACTTTACGTAGGTCGGAACTAAAACGATTTAATTACTTTTTCTATTAAATTTTCAATGCATACGTAGGCTTTTAGGTAGACTATAATCACTAAAATGATTTAGTGAGTTATTAAATTCAGCACTTTGCTAAAATACCCGAAAGCGAAAATCAACTAACTCCAAATGGTGACTTCTCACTCCTTACTGTGAACAAAATCATAAAATACTACCAAAGTGAAAAATCATTATTTCAACATAATGATTTCTTCTCTAATAAAAATGGATTAAAAGACCTATTGTTAATAATACTTAAAATGTTTTAGTTATTATTTTTATACCTTCGACGAGCATCCTTACATTTAGGTACATAACGCTTGCGAGTTAGTGATTTTGTCGCGGCTAGAGAGACGAGCGCGGCGCGTGGTGACTTTAATTCTCGGCACTGACCACTTGCGTTTTTGAGTATTATTTTGTGCACTTTGTAAAAATGAATCGTGCAAAGTTTGTTATTGATTTATTAAATCAAAACGAAAAAGCTATTGTAGAGGTAAGTGTTTTTTGGAATCATACTTTATATTTATCTCTTGGTCTTATGAGGGATCGACGAGAACTACGTGTGCAGTCTCCAACCTCTATGAGGGAATACCGATGGCTCAATGAACAGATTTCCATGTGCAGGCGACGCGATTTGCGATAATCTAACATTTTAACAAAAAAATAACCAACTTCAAATGAAGTGTACATTGTACCTACGTTTGACATAGATACCATTGTCAGATCTCGCTCAAATTTATGTGGGACTACACGACAAGCACCAGCTTTCAATTAAAAAAAGAATCATCGAAATCGGTTGGCGCGATATTGAGTTATTCGTCCATTTATCGCGCACATACTTAATGCAAATTTAAGACTTATATGATTTCGACATGGATGCCATTGTCAGATCTCGTTCAAATTTATGTGGGACCACACGACAAGCACCAGCTTTCGATTAAAATAAAAATCATCCAAATCGGTTCACCCAGTTCAAAGTTCTGAGGTAACAAACATAAAAAAAACAGTCGAATTGAGAACCTCCTCCTTTTTTTGAAGTCGGTTAAAAACACAACGCAAATCGTGTAAAAAGCACTATTGAGCGAAACCAGGGTTCAAAAGTGTTCGCCAGGGATCTGTCTATTGGGCAAAGTCAGCTTACGAGGTTGAAGACCGAGTCCAGCACCATGGTTTCGTCGAAACCCGAAGTTCTGAGGGAGACTGAGAGATACTATGGATGGACGGTTGTATGCCTCCTCTCAAGCTCCACCTCCTCGCGAGGAGAGCGACAAGCGAGCTAAACTGACCCGACACTACACTGAAGATATCCCGGACGTCAGCCTGTATGAGATTAGAGAGGCTCTCAAACATCTTAAAAACAACAAAGCACCGGGAGATGACGGAATCACAACCGAGCTTCTGAGAGCTGGAGGGAAACCCCTTCTAGTGGCGCTCCAAAAACTGTTCGATTCCGTCATCAACACTGGAACTACCCCGGAAGCGTGGAGCAGAAGTGTGGTGACGCTGTTCTTCAAGAAGGGCGATAAAGCACACAGGCTTGACGACTACAACCGAAAAGGCTACCACCAAGGCAAGCACCATAGACCATATACCCAAACTGCGGCAGATTATACAAAAGACCGAGGAGTATAACTTGCCGTTATGTGTTGCCTATGAGGACTATGAGAAAGCCTTTGATTCTATCGAGACCTGGGCGGTACTAAATTCTCTCCAGCGGTGCCGGATCGACTATCGGTATATCGAGGTGTTGAAATGTTTGTACTCATCTGCTACCATGTCCGTCAGAGTACACGACACAGCAACGAACCCCATCCAATTGCAGAGAGGTGTCAGACAAGAGGATGTCATATCCCCAAAACTGTGTACCGCTGCGTTGGAAGACGTGTTCAAGCTGATAGAGTGGAAACGACGTGGCATTAACATAAACGGCGAATACATCACACACCTGCGATATGCCGACATATAGTCATCCTGGCGGGTTCCCTGGAAGAACTTAGTACAATGCTTGGGGACTTGAACAGCGCCTCACAACGGCCCACCCGTTCTTAAGATGAACATGGACAAGACGAAAATCATGTCGAATGTCCATGTCACGCCCCTACCGGTTCTTGTGACGGCGCTGCTGTCGAAGTTGAAGACGAATACAGTTACCTGGGTCAAGTGATCCAGATGGGTAAGTCTAACTTCGAGAAAGAAGCACTCGTAGAAACCAACTCGGATGGACTGCGTTCGGGAAACTGCGTCATATCTTGTCGTCCAAAACACTACCTCAGTGCCTGAAGTCGAAGATGTTCGAGCAATGTGTGTTGCCAGTGATGACATACGAATCCGAGACGTGGTGCTTTAATATTGGCCTAATCCACAAGTTCAAAGTAGCGCAGTGGGCTATGGAGAGGGCTATGATCGGTATTTCTCTACGTGATCGCATCAGAAATGAGGAGATCTGTAGACGAACAAGGGTAACCGACATAGCTCAAAGAATTAGCCGGCTGAAGTGGCAATGGGCTGGCCACATAGTGCGAAGGACCGATAACCGTTGGGGAAGAAAGGTCCTCGAATAGCGCCCACGTCTCGGAAAAAGGAGCATAGGACGCCCCCAGACCAGGTGGACTGACGACCTGAAGAAGACAGCGGGCATCCGCTGGATTCAGATGGCTCAGGACCAGTCAGAGTGGCGCAAGTTAGGGGAGGCCTATGTCCAGCAGTGGACCTCCAAGGGCTGATGGATGGATGGATACTTTATATTTTAGTTTAGTATTTTGATGTTGTCTTCTGCAGGTGAAAATTATATACCTACATTATTTAAGAATACAGATAAATATCTAATAATATTATTTTATAGGAATCTGCTCATTTGACGACTTCACGAGATCTGTTATAGAAAGTAATTATTAAGTATGGTGAATATTATTTGGGTAGCAGGTACTAAACTTTGTTTTTGTCGCTTCGATTGTTTGCTTTTTTGTGTCGTTTATTTTTAATGCTTATGTTATCTTAAAGCAATGGTTACACTTGGTTACATTAAAAGTTATATATTTATTACATATATTAAATTTATTATTATCGAAACAAATCTTACCACCCAAATTTCGAATCTTAAGATACTAGGTATTATTTACAATTCACATTTCGTACATCTAGCACTAAGTTCCAATTTACATAACTAGAGGTGGTTTTCTTAAAAATAATTTAGAACAGAGTGAAAGATCACTAACTAAGGGCGAAAATTAACTAACTCCTAACTAACTCAGACATTCTATTGAGAACAAATAATTAATTTGCGTTTTTTAGGGTATTTTATATTTTCTCATTAACTACTCGATTTTTACTTGTTACAGGTAGTATAATATTAATTTGATTAAAGTTCCTTCAAAATAAAACTAAAAACATAGAGACATGTTATGACATATTAAAGTTATGGCGATTTATATATTTCAAAACTTTAACCCTCAATATCTCAAAACACGTTTTTTGCACTTAATGACTTTTCGCTCTACGGGGACGATATACAGCTTTTGTCCCTCTTTCCACTTATATTAATAACTAAAATTCAACGTAAGACTAATGCTTTTTTTCCACTGAGAGTGCGAGTCATGTGTATTATCTGTGTGGGCAGGTATTATAACATAATATCTTAAATTTGAGACGATACACAAAAGTGGTGTTATCGCTAAAGGCTAGTAATTTAAAAACTGAATTTTACCAAAAAAATAACCGACTTCAAAAAGTCTTCGAAAAACTCGCCATTTGTATACCTACTTACAATGTTTTAAGAGTTCCCTCGATCATAATGGATCCCATCATTAGAAACGAATTTTGATAAATAATGGACCAATATGGAATGAAAGGGGATGCCCCTTTAAAATGAAAATACTATCTTCCAAACTGGTTCATAAACCACGGAGTTCTGAGTTAACAAACATTAAAAAAGTACAATCGAATTTAGTACCTCTCTTTTTTGAACTTGTTAAAAATATAGTTGACTGTAATCTACGGTTTGTCTGGAAATGTCGGTGTATTCAATCTAATCTATACCTCATAACATGCAACACCGGGCTCCATCATAATAATTATCATTATGTTGTATTATTTTACAGTAGATCTGTAGGGTTACGTGTCTTTCGGCCGGCCGGTAATGATCATCAAGGCAATTAAATAAGAGAGCCATTATTTCTACATTAACAACTTAGTTATCTTATCCTGATGTATCGTTTTTCTGTAGAGATTACTCCCAATACCTGAAACTTTTTTTCGCGACCCGTATTTCCAACCAATAATTACGGACTGAGCTAAGGCCTAAGCTATCTACTTACCAATTTACCAATATCTTGCTAGATTGTTTCTGTTGAAAGATGTGTAAAGCCGTACAAAATACAAACAAAAGTGACAAATAAATCTGTTCGTTATCAAAAAATCTTTGGAATATTTAATCAGGACCACTCATTTCTATGCAAATACAAGTCCATTGAGTCGAATAACATCATCTTCACCCTTCACGAATGACCCTTCTAAAATTGAAACAATTCGCATCATAAAAGTAACGGGTACGGTATTGTCATGGCCGTTAATACGTATAGAATTATTGCCCAGGGGCAGATGCATTAGAATCCTTGCGTGTCTGTCATTTGTCTGTCTAAAGACTGACTGACAGACAACTACTTCCTTTTCTTGTGTAAATGAGTGTAACTCGTGTTTATCTATTTAATAAAAGCTTTCACTACAGGTATAGAATACACCTGCCGTAATTTAAAAACGTTCAGTATCGTCGATAATTTGCAACAGAATTTCATGTTCAAACGCCTATAATATTCCGTGTAAAGTCAATGTAAAAACAAATCCTTCGCCACTCGTAATGTTAAATATGTATATCTCTTACAGTTAGCGTGACAATGGGCAGGAGAAATGAAAAATGGCTGACTCAGTCTCCATTTGTGCACCGCTCCACTGACCCGTTGAAACTGAAACAAAACCCTGGGATCTCGCTGCAACCGGCTAGTGTTTTTCCATTTTATTACTAAGTGACTAGCAAGACGAACCGTCATATAAAAATGTTATTCGGAATATTAGAGTAGTTTCTGTGTTTAGTTTGCGTTCACTTTTCTTGGAACATTTACTGTGAGTCGTAAATAACGTGGAAAAATATAAATGCTCACAAAAAAGACAATTTACGCTGATGTTTTTTTAAAGTTTAAGTGTTGCCGTCGCTTATGCTTCTAAAAACGACCTTCTGATAATGGAAAGCTGACCTTGACCTTACGTTTTTGTACATTCAATTAATTTTTTAAGATAAAATATAGTATTTTAAGATTGTTTTACTGAAATCTTAAACATTTTTGTCATAACGTGAAATGACTCTACGTAACTTTTTGCGATTTATTAAATATTTGGAAGTAGTGTTTGCTTCTAGATATAACGAGATAATATTTTTTGTTTATAATACTAAAAATGTACAAGAAACCACGAAAGTATTCAATAAAAGTCGAGTCTGTGCAGCTTGTTTCCACCGGCTTACCCCGTAATGAGAAAACTGAATCATAAACTATGATAAAACCACGTTACGAATTTCATAGCGAAGCGCAAGCAGTATTTCTTCCTAAAAGAATACAACGGGGATTTAAGAAACTGCATGTACACGTTGCTAGAGGTCGACGTAAAGCAATGCACTTGAACTATAAATCTCAATTGCATGCTAGGCTATGCAAAACGAAAAAAAAAAAAATCAACTTTATGGAACAAGTTGAACGTACAAAAATGTCGCTGTCCCATAAACATGATTCATGGTCGAACGAAATTAGCAACGGAATGGCGATATCGCACGGTTCTTTATGAAATTCCGTGGATGGCAGGTGGTGTTTGGTGTGGTGTCACGCCGTCATTTATCACCAACAATAATATGCTGAAGATAATATGCCGAATGACGCATTTCGCTAAGCCGATTTGTAATGCGGCACAGCTAACCTGACACGATTTCCGTCTAATGGATTTATCTTGCCTATTAAATATGTAACTAACTTTGCAGGTTCGGTAGAAATTAGAACGTGACTATCTGGCAAGGATTTGCACTTTAGGTAGCTTGTATGTTCTTTTTATGGGTATTAAATAACAAAAGTTTAAAGTACGATATTACAGTAGTGCAGTTATAGCAAATCAATTTATTGTATCATTTGAAGTTTCTGTCGTAAAGTTGTAGATAATAAATGGTCTCACATTTTACTCTCTTCACTGGGTGGCATGGCATACAAATAAAAATCACAAATAAAGTTGTCACATAAATGTCTTCCCACGGAATCGAATTCGAGACTTCTCATTTGGCAGGCGTTTTGAGCTTACCGCTAAGAAGTAGCAATATTTTCTGCTGTCACCCAAGAAACTGTCTCGCGAGGACAATGTCTGGGATCGCTATAAAATTCTGCACCTCATCGGTTTCGTATCTTACGTCGAAAACAGCTACAGCAAAATAGTTTGGGCAAAAAATATTTGAATGAAATTTAAATCAGAAAAGATTGTGACCATCTTTAAAATTCCATTTACAAAATAATACGTGACAAACCTAGAAAACTCGCAACCCCGGAGCGAATCTCATCAACTCTCATCTTATCAAAACAGCTTTTACTGTAAGATGGTGAAAGCTATAAAACTGATAAAATAATGGTGGCATTGACGCTAAATGTAGCGGGGAAAGTACACTGTGTACACTGTACAAACGGATATTTTATGTCCTTCTCCAAGACACAATGAGGCAAGTCGGGCTGTCGGCTTTTTCGTTTGAGTTTCTACTGCTTTTATTTGATTTGATTTTGAGCAAAAAAGAATGAGTATTGGATTCAGGTATACGATACAATCACTTATTGACCGCAGTATCATTGGAATTGTCCTGATATTAATGGTTGACTAATTAACTACCACGCTGTCCCCAATTGCAAATTGACAGATCACATTGTTTTTCTTCACCGAAGCCAATCATTGAAATATTTATCATAATTATTATATTATATTTTTATAAATAACTAGATAGGTGACACCCAGCGTGTTCTACTACGCTAACAAGATTTCTGATGCTAAACAGATAGTGTTTTTGTGCTGGCAGTCTGTTTATGCGCCATCTTTACATCTTTATAATGTTATCTTCAAATTATCATTGTAATTAATATTAGGTATTCACCTTATAACATTTTATTTATTAGAGGCTAACAAGCTTGCGGACAAACCGATACGGTTTATGCAAAGCTTTATAATTTAAGTGATTGTAAATCTGTTTGTATTAAATAAATAAAAAAAAAAGTTTTATCGCGCGATATAACGTTTGAGGTCTTAGGATCTTTGTGCAAATCTTGGCACAATCGTAGTTTCGGTGTATCTAAGTCCTGATATTGTTTACTACACACACAATATATGAGTGGTTTTGTTCAGAGAAGTAGCTATTAATGGCTTAAATATGATACGTGATGCAAACATGTGGTAAACCAGTAGATTGTGTGGTGTGCCACAGAATGTTCGCATGTAGATGCGACAAACCTGTATAGAAACAAGTTGCTACCGCGAATACAGTACCACGGCAAAAGTTACTTATTATTTGTAGATTCGTGCAAGACGTATACTAATGTCAGGGTATTGTACAGAGCAATATAAAGGGAAGAAGAAATACAATTGTGACTCTTGTCCTGCCGTGTCTGCTACAGATACGGAGAGAATACAAGGAAAAAGTGATTTATTGAGAGTGGGGGAGACGCCGCTTTTTGTATATATTTTACGAGATAATATACGGCATGTTATTAGCTTCAGGCACTTTTGCCCACGAGGTAAAAATTAAATTTTATGTGTAGTCTCTAGGGTTGACAATATTATGATTTATCAAGAGCATGCCTTGGTAGGTAGTATATCATCGGAACATTCTGCCGTTATTTTTACTAGCTCTTATCCCCGCTCGCATTATATATGTGCATAGAAAGTAGCGCTGATGTTGCGCCCCTCATCATTGTCATCACAAGAACTTTATAAATCATATAGTGATTTTTGGGGTATCGTTCGTTATATGTGCTGGCTATGTGCTGGAAAATCGGATCTATTATACATTCACTTTTGTGTTTGCTGAAAACATAGAATCTAGAGCCCTCCATGTGGCACCACAAACAGTACTATGATCTTTACATTCTAATAATTTATAGCATTCACATCCCAAACTAACAACTGAGTTCTATGTTACATCAGCGGAATAGTTTTCGCATACAGTAGCAATAAATTTCAAGCACTCGCATTATTTGTGCTCCGAATTACAATCGATAGAGCTTTTCATTACCCTTTAAATCGACTTTATATATTCTCGTATTCTATCCACTTTAATATACGGTTATTTCGTAGCGAGACCGCGCCAGCCAAACCTCAATGTGGGCCGCACATTCGATACTTTTAGTATCGACGTTTTAGCTGCTATGTTAACGCCATTTGCTTTATATTTTTAGCAGCGTATAGGATTTTTTTATATGTCGCTTTAAAATTGAATAGCTGTATTTTGGTTCTGTAAAAAATAATATAATAAAGTTTTATGGAATCGAGACAGGGGCATTAAACCTACGGTAACTTCGTGGTAACATAATCAATCATACATAAGGTACTTGTAAGTATAAATATTGAAAATTGAATCAGTATTCAATTTCTCCAGTAAGAGTTTTTTATAACATTGTAAAACGTGTGTGAAATCAGTTTTATCACATATCTACTGCGTACATACTACACAACACATATATCTTTTTCTCTGAAGCGTAATAATGGTTTATTTATAATATTTTGATTCTAAGGAGGAAAATTTTGATACACGATTTGTATCCCATTTTCAGTGATTTTGCCTACCGAGCGGGACCTATCTCGGGTTCAATTCCCAGCTAAACCAGACAATGATAACAAATAGATGTCGTAAGTAGTTGTGTCTCATTTATGTATGTTTTATGGGTCTGTGTGAGTGCACGCGCAGACTTTAACCTGACCGTCGAAGCTGCAAAGAGTCGTTTAGTTCAATTGAATACGAAAGCGAAAACATTTTAGTGCTCGTTACTGCGGCATAAAACGTGTAAAAACGGAGTCACATTTCGGACAGTGCGTTGAGAGTATTTCGGTGACAGCTTTTAGATTTTATCCAGGTTCCGTTTTTTGTTCATACGGAACCCTTATATTAAGTACACATATTTGCAGAATATATAACGTTTCGCTTTAATCAATTAGTAGCCCCGAAACAGACGCTTATCATGATTATTTCAGCGAATGTGTTTGCTTTGTAAGGGCGAGGCCATAAACCGCTTATAATAATCGTACGAGTATAATTTAGTTGTTATAACATGTTTGTTAAACTACGTTACTAAGCTGTAATACGTGGAATAAATGCTGAAATTGCACATTTTATGATTTTACCTTAAAATTTCACGACAAAAGGCACACATGCGGTTTTTGTATTTACTTATATTTGCATGGAAAGGTCATGAATTAGTAATGAAACTTATTTTTAAGGTTCTGTAGTAAAACGGGTAAAATAACGCCCTAAGTTCCTTACGCTTAATAATATATTCTAAAAATACTATTCTAAGACGATTATTCTTTGTTGGACATTATATTTGGAAACTATTTAAAGATTAGTGTGGATTTTACATAGCGTGTTATATCTATAAAAGATAATAAATACATTATCAATCACAACAAAATGGGGGCTTTACTTATAAAATGTCAAAATAATAAAAAGAAAAATAAACCGGGCAAGTGCGTGTCAGGGCTCGCGTAATGTACGAGTAGGGTTCTGAAGTCGTAAGTTTATCGACTATTACTCAATAGCTACTTATGCTAACATAGGTGTGATAGATTTTCTTGTAAATTAATCATACGAGTATAACCTATTTTTGAGTTTTTTTCACTTGTCCAACTCCAACCATTTAACCGTCAGGGACGACGACGACACATAACTCTAACCAAAATTAGCATTTTAAAGCCAAACATTTCGCAAATGAATCCCCAAATCCAAAAATGGTATAAAAAGCACACAATATTTTTGAAAGACCTTTTCAACGATACCCCACACTATGGGGTACGCAACGAAAAAAAATTCATCCTCACATTATCTGTAGGGGGAAGGTACCTACCTACTGTGAAAAAAAATAGTTTTTCAATATTTCATTCAACGATTTTGGGGTTTAAATAAATAAACATGTAAGATATATCCATGTCAAATTACAGCTTTTTAGCCGCTATGCTTCGGACAGACGAACGGACGGACATGACGAAACTATAAGGGTTCCGAACTTCCGAAGTAAAAACTGTCATGCTGTTTTAGGCTTCCCGCCCACGTCCGATAATCGGTGACCGATTTTTTGTAGGAGAAAAATAGAACGTACTGATAGCAATCAAATGGTGCAACGCACACGTCCTACAAAAAGTCGGTCAGAAATAAAACTGACTCACCGACAGTCGGTACAAAAATCGGTCACCGACTATCGGACGTGGGCGGGAAGCCCTAAGGTGTAGTAGTTAGGTACTGCAAGTAAACTTAAGGACAAGTCTTGAGTTTAGCAATGGGTGATAAGTGAACAATCCTAGATAAAATTGGATCGAGCTACATGTGTCCACGTCTTAACAACTTGTTATATTTGTTCGGGAGATAAATGCCGTCTGTCTCCGCGTAATGACAAGGATCGCACAGATCACTCTCGGGGAGTGATTTGATTTATACGGGGCGATACGTTTACTGACATTTCCCTGTAAACATTTTAACATTTATGAGCGATACAAAAAGGCAATCAGTGTTTTTAATCCTGAGCAATGTTTGTTAAATGTTGTGATTAAATCAGTTAGGAGTTCGATCGTTAATTGATATATTATAGTATAAACTGATTCCGCTTGTCTAAAGATGGGTCCCGGGTTCAGTTCTTGACAATGGCAGATATAAATTTAAGAGTCATAGGCGTTAGTGACATCTTGTTGTATGTCTTTGCTATATATGAGAATTTAATTGTATGTGCGTTTTTATTTGTTTTAGATTTATTAATCAGGCATAAAAATACTGTAGAATACCGTCGAAATAGGATTCTTTAACAAAAAATACTCGTAAATCCTAGCAGCGCATACCAAAGCATTACATTCAGAAAACGCTGATGCATTTTGTGTAAACGGCGATTAAAACCGTATACGAGCGAAGCCTAGTAAATAACAATTTATCACAGGCTTCGAAGGAAAGCAATTTCATGAACCCAATACCTGAAAAGGAATTCTTTCTGATCGTGCGCCGCAAATCCTTTTCTTATTCCTAATACCACCGTTATTGCTCTAGTTTATTCAAACATCTCTCTTTTCAGTTTGTATTCGCTGGGTAATATGGTACGTAATAAATTTGGTGCTTTCATATGTGATATTCTTTAATGTAGGTACAATTTTATGCTTATAGACGGTAACTGAATGTGTGGATCAACTAATAGACAATTCATGGGGAGTTAACTATGTCATCTCGTCTGAAACAGATCTGATAAAGCATTTCTAGTCTTGAAGTGGATCTTCAAAAATGTAACCAGAAAAATTTGAGTAGACTGTCAGCAATGATACGCATGTCGCAGGACATAATGTTCCGTAATGTTTATTGTTATTATTAACTAGCTGTTACGCGCAGCTTTGCATACGGAAATTATGTTTTACCTTATTTGCAAAATTTGAAGCAAATCGGTTGATGTTTTACAAATATTCCATACGAAATTTCATCCCGTTTCCCAGGGAAACGTTTTAATTTTCCGGGATAAAAAGTATCCTAAAATATGACCCGGAGTATAAGTAACAACTTTAGCAATTAACATCGAAATCCGATCAAGGGTTTTCATGTGATGCCCGGACAGACAAACAGAGAGACAGACAATAATTCTAAAGAAATATTTTTGTGCTCTAACACAAGTCGTTATTGCAGTGCCTCCTAATCAAAAATTAAAAAAAAAAATTACTGTATAGAAAATACGCCCTTTGAGTTTTATTATAGTATAGATTTTAAAAGCTGCGTAAATAAAAAAATTTGAATTGAGTTTTTAATACCTTTCTTCGCATATTTCTGGCATAGATTTTGACAGCTGTTAGGGTTAGCAATAGCTGTAGCACAGACATGAACGACTTTATATCTTTAAACATACTAAATAGGAATGTATTTTGTAATGTAACAACATTAGGGTGAGAGTGGTAAGCGTACAGCAGATGTTCAGAATCACACAATTGCGTCGACAGCTTATGGCTTCATTCTCGCTATAAAAAAAAAAAAAGCAAAGCAACAACCCATAATTGTCCCACTGCTGGGCTCGGGGTCTCCTCTCACAATGTGAGGGGTACAGGCCATAGTCTACCACGCTGGCCAAGTGCGGATTGGTAGACTTCACACACCTTTGAGAACATTATGGAGAACTCTCAGGTGTGCAGGTTTCCTCACGATGTTTTCCTTCACCGAAGCAAGTGATAATTAACTTGTAATACGCACATAATATTTGAAAATTAGAGGTGCGTGCCAGGATTTGAACCCGGGCCCCCGCGTTCGGGAGACCAACGTTCTAACCACTAGGCTATCACTGCTCATTCTCGCTATATCTCGCTAATTTTATTATGATTTTTGTTTTGTTATCATTTATGTTTACCATTTTTTATGAGATTGATTATGAAATTTAAGTTCAAAAGAGTCACAAACGTGAAAAATCATCAAAATGGAAATGGAAGAGTAAAGGGGCGTTGCGTTTTTAGGATTCCGTTGTCAAAACGGAAATCCCTTAGACCCTTAGAGCTAGAAAGTTACAATTTGACATCGACATAAAAGTTTATTACAACTAAAAAGACAGAATAAACTTTTACAAAAAAGTTTATAGGGAATACAATCAACTGAATATATACATATATACTACTACTACTATGCTTGTAGTAAATACTGGGTCAAGAAAAAAAAAACCTTTTTCTTATTATCCATAATATCATAGTAATCCGCGATAAGTTTATTTATTCGTAACAATCAGTTAAAAACTGAATAAAATGAAATATAGATCTTACATAGTTACTTTCAGTATCCTTTGAAAGTCATTTTATATTATTTTGAATTGATACTTGAAAAGCAATATAGCTAAGAGCTTAGAAAACCACTTGGTAACATCTTGTTAAAATTTATTACTACAGACAAGTCGAGTTGCTACAACATTTGAAAGTGTCCCTTCAAGCGTTAATAGGGTTAAGGGGTAGTTTTCAATAACTGAATAACATCTCAATTTGATTAGTAAAGGTTAAAATTAAAAAGTTTAAATTTAAAAAAGTTGATGTGAAGTTCAGAAGTAGAAAGATTATTCTGATAATTAAGTGGTACATATTATATTGAATACATATTCAAAAAGCTTTGGAAATGCATCTTATATGTACATAATTAGGATCTTCATCTATGTATGAAATTATTCTCATACATTATGAAATGACTTAAGATTTTGTTTTGTGTAAACTGGATTCCATAGAAATAACGTTATTATGCATTGATATAAAAAGCTGCACTCCAAAAATCATAAATGCATAATGCATTTCCAATTTAATGCAGCACATTAATTTGTTCTGTACAGAGAGCATATGAACCCTCATCCTGTGGTTCCGGTCCGTTGCAATATTTTATCTGCGCTTTTGTGAGTTAGTTCGATAAATTATATTCATATTACTACTTTGAATCAAGCACATCGAATATTCGAATATATCAACTTTATTGGATTACATTTAATATTCTAGATCAGCTAAATCCATTTTGAATATGGTATTCAGTAAACAGAAAATATATAAGATATAATCGATGTTTTTTACGTCGTTCTGAATAGAAAATTTATCTAAATCTATCATATACATAATCATAATATATACATAATCATAAATTATGTGTTGCGCTGCTTAATAGGTAATTGCTATTCGACAATAAAATAACTTCGTCATCATTAGATGGTAGTCACTAGGACAAGAAAGTGCAGTTCAGTCGGCATTTGAACTCCCACTTGGGTTAGTCACTCCACCAATCCGCAATGGAGCAGTGTGAAAAGCTCCAGGGCTTCAAACGAAACTGTGCCTTAATAAGGAGCCGGTCCGTTAAAACCTATTATTATCTTATATAGATAGCCTAATGGTTTGAACGCTGGTCTACTGTTGGTCGAATGCAGGTGAACGAATACGAATCCTACGAATCCTGGCACGCATCTCTAATTTCCAAAAATTATGTGCTTATTACCTACATACACCCTGTGAACTGTACTCCTCACAATGTGAGAGGAAACCCGAGCTCAGCAGTGGGACAATTATGGGCTGTGACTTTGACTATTGTTGTGAAATTGTTGTAAGTGGAAAATCGACTTTATCAATGAACCACATGTACATGCATTGTTTTAGTGGTCTCAAACCACCTTCGAATTGCCTTTCAAATGAAACCATTTTGAAGCTATCGGTTGGATGGTTTCAGAGTCTATAAAGAACATCCGTACAAACATTTTTTTTGTACGGATTGTAAAAGGTACAATTTTCTAATAACATCCGTTGAAATATTCCTGAGTTCATGGTTCCGACTCGTTCAAGCGGTTCCGTTATCGAGCTAATGCCGTCCATGAAAGCCGCGCCTGTAACAAGCCATGTCACGATAACGCTGAACAATAGATTTCAATTACTCTCTTCCCTTATTCCTTATCTTAGTAATTGTTACGATGTTTGGTACTTCGCCCTATCTCCAAGTATTATACCCAAATCTAAATTGTTTTTTTTTGTCTAACCGCGAAGCAACACAACCCACTGATTATTCAAAGGCAACCTTTAGCTTGCCCGCGGCTGTTGACTAACCTTTTCTCTGATATTTCTATGTGTATATGTGTTGGCTTGTAAAAATGATACTATATAGGTGGTATAGCGTTGTCAACTATCCAGATTTGTCCGCGCTTTAAGGCTTCAGTCAGACTTTTTGATTATATTCGACAACCATTAATTTTTTTACTAACATTTAAATACCTAAAACATTCCAAATGTGATACCATACAAAAAACATGGTGCATAACTGCAAACTGCATTTCGTATTTGTAATACTAAATTCAGAGTGAGCACTCCATTTATTTTGTTGCCGCGGCATTCGGAGTAAGTGTTTTAACTAAATTGATGATGTTGTGAAAAAGAATTGCCATTACCTACATGATGTAAGTATGTACTTTTGTTATTGTGTGTGTTCGCCCAGTGGTAGAAATTCCACCTTTATAAAATTATTTAGTGAGCTACACAGTGACCTAAACTTGCATTTAGGTAACACTTTATAGAGCAAAGCGTCCAAGGTTCAATCCCTGCGGGGACAGACTTTTATTTCACGAATGAGTACAATGTTCTGTAGCAAAAAAGTTCAAATAAAAAAATTGTTTGTGGATCGGATTAAAAACCTGCGATTAAAATTTTATTTAAAACTGTCCAAACATTTGACACCTACACTGTTTGTTAAGTGATTAAAATTCGTATCATTTTAAACTAGACTGATGTTTTCGATACATACTCGTATATATCGTAACAAGTGCATCGTTGAATGAGTCCGTGACGTCAATCAATCTGCTATCAACTGAAAATATTTTTGCCGCTACTGTTGAAACTGTTGAAATAGTATTTGAGTCCATGCACATTTAATAGTTTATTAAAATAGCTGAAAGCAGTTCTCAGTTCTCAATTTTTCTGAATATATTTTATATTCCCCACCGATGTCATGTCAGTCAGGAAACAAGACGGAAGAAAACAAAGTTGTAACATGTTTAATATTTACGATTATAAATCTGATTTGAAAAATTCCCAATTAACAAAACCTTTCGTCAGAGAACGAGCAAGCAAACCGATGTGACGATCAATCAAAACTCGCCTGAGTCGAGCATGTACGAACATCAGCGGAAATAATAGCTGTTGTTGATGGCTTTTTATTAATTGCTATTTGGGTCTAACTAGTTGAAACAAAGGTTGTTAAACCTGTGCCAATTATAAAGTCATACTTTTATTTGTAGCAGTTCCCATCCAAATTCATACATATATTCATTTAAGCATCATTGACTATTCACGTCATTCAATGTATAACAGTTTTGGAAAGACGCTTTGTCATGTAGAACAAAAGGCTAATGAAACTCCTCAGCTCTTTAAAACACGTGGACAAGATCAAGCATTTATTACAGAATTATTAGTGTTCTCCGATGATTTCAATAATCATCTGTAATAGTGTGGGTTTACAGGACCAGGGTATTTCGGTTGACGTAAATATGAATGTTGTATTGCTTTATGGTCGTAGCACACATATCAACTCGTAAACGGAACGTAAACGTATCAACTCTTGCATTTCAGTATTCTTTGTATGAAACTCCCTACTGTAAAGCACACTTATCAGAATCGTAACGTAATCGCCTCGCTTCGAGACAAGCTCACGAACCGCGGTACGGTGCGTGGACGACTTGCCGTACCCACGCTTACGTCTCACCGTACGCTATCCTTCGACTTTCCGTTTCCTTGTGCACGCCCCGCGCCGCGGCTACCGCTGCGTCGGCGAACTGCTGTCATTCGAGCCGTAAGCGCGGCGTCGCCTAGCCGTAGCCGAGTCGACTCGGAGCTGCTGGTCGGTTGGTAACGCGCTTATGTTAGGTTGATGCTTGGTTGACGGCGAGGCGATCCGGTGACGATCCCTTTCCGAGTTGATAATTATGTGTGCTACGACCATTACTCGGCTAATGGGAGCTATATTCGGCTCCGTAACTATGTTTATGTCATTCAAATTAAAATTCCTTTAAGACGATACCTCGAAGCGAAATCATAATTTGGAGCGAGCGGGATCGAACTATAGTGATGGAATGACTTTTTGTATGAAAATTGAACAACAGCTATACTAAGCGTGCGCTCTGAAGTGAACAACATAAGCGACAAACAATGTTTTTATTTCTATTTAAAAACTACTATAAGGACTTTCACAAAATATATATATAGATTAAGATGTAATAATTTACTATGTTTGAAAAATAATACCATGCAGCATTGAAGTTTTGAAATTGATATTTTTATGCATTTTGCCTTTTGTGCATTCTCTTTAATGTATGAAAGCGGTCAAGAAGTTTACAACCGGCTATCAAACATTTGACACGAAGCATCTATAAATACTATGGCGCTATAACATAAGGATTGTTATATTTTGCTTGTACAGTACACAACAGTAGTTGCAATCAACTATAGATCGTAAACAAATACGAACAACAGTCCCGAGGGAAGCGCACTTGTTACCAAACTCCAATCACTGGTCCAGTTGTTCCGATAAGTTATCAAAGTTAACTACAAGCTTTGTTAATTTTACGCAGACCTTGTAACAATAACAATGGATACAATATGCTTCGAGGCTGTGATTGGATAAAATCGGGGTCCTTAGTACATACATAGTTGTATGGATCTGATATTGTGCGTAGTTAGAATTATTAATTAATTAGCGCTTGTTTCGGTGAAGGAAACCACGAGAAAACCTTTTATTTCAGTTTTTCATTACGTAGGAGATAATCTGTGCATCTCAACCTTATTTATAGCTTAGTGGATAGTAATCCTAATTGCCAAGCTAAAGGTCTTGGAGTCGAATCCCGGTGACAGTTAAGTAAGATATTTATCATCGGATCACGATTGTTTCAAAGTCTCCATTGTGTTAGGACAGTCACCTAAACTACAGATAATTATGGAGGTGGGGACGAAAATATGCTTTTTAAAAGAGTTCTCATGTGTGTGATAAAAAAGTCGCATTTGGCCAGCTTGAGAAACGTATCTTATCCCTTCTCATTATGAAGAAGAAATGTGCATTCCAAACAAAATATTTAGAAGGTCATTGATGAAATCAATCTAAACCGGAAAAATATATTGGCAGTTTAATGTTACTGAAAGGGTGTGATAACTGATAACAGATCACTGTAGGACCAATATCCATGGACAAACGAAACTTTGCTGTAAACAAGAATTCAAGAAGGAATTGTTTATTACAAGCAAAGTACAAAAACGTTTTACAGTGAATGTGAGAAGGGTGGTGTCTTGCCAGGCGGGTAAAAACACCACCACCGTTTAAACTTGCTTCATGAAAAACAGCTGTTTGAACTTCAATATTTCATTGGCAAGATATTTGGGCCAAGACCCAAAACGCTGACCTACTTTACATGCCAGTGTCTCTTACAGTCATACCTCTATTGTCTTACTATATCAGTAACGCCGAATTATTATCTATCTTCTTAAATATATATGCATAATCAGAAAAGTAACACGTATTCTGGTAACTAAATTATTTATTATAAAATATCGCTGTGTTTATAGGTATAAAGCTTGCCTGTTTCTCGTAAATACACATGTATTGTGACAAACGAAGTTTCAGTTTTCTATTTCAGTTTCGACGCCCAAACATACAAAAGTATCAATTTCATATGATCTCAGATTTGATACAGGTTTTCTTAAACTCAACAATGGCTGTTTCATTCCAAATGCACATTACCCAGTAAACACTAATAACTATTTATTCCAGATCTATAAGAAACGCGAAGTATGACGATTTAATATTGCAAAATATCAAACGTAGCCCCACAAGTTTTCAAGCTTATGACAACAATGTCCCCTTTTTTCAACCATTGAACTTTTGGGTTGGATTCAACAATTTGATAAACTGACATACTTATTAAGCCGCTTTATTATATTAAAGGTGTATTTATATTTTCATTTTAACTAAAAAAAACAAATTATTTGCTTGTTTTGCATTAGAATATGTATTAAACAGAACTCAAGGCATAAAAAAGGTTTTTATCGCCCCTTTAGGGTCTATAGCGATAAAACGGGACGCTATCGCACACTTTGAAAAAGACTGGTATAGCCAATTATAAAATATAAATTCTTGTAGTCCGGCTTTCCGTGTCGAATTCTGATTGGACTGTTCATTAAGTGCCAGAGTATCGATCTAACGTTATTCCATCAAATCGCACTTCACGTCCAATGAATCTGATAAGCTCGCGCTTTAAAGATTTTTTTTGATATCCAGCATGATATTCCCAATTATAAATTAAATTAGCATGTAGATTGAAAGCCTGGCCATTTTGTGCTGTCAACGTTGACTTTCTACCTGTTTAAGATTGTTATCGTAATTGATTTTTAAGACCCAATGATTTATCGTAATATTTTTTATGGAAATCGAAACAAGATGTATAATCTAACATTTTAACAAAAAAGTAACCGACTTCAAATGAATTACATTGTACTTTTGACATGGATACCATTGTCAGATCTCGTTCAAATTTATGTGGGACCACACGACAAGCACCACCTTTCGATTAAAACAAAAATCATCCAAATCGGTTCACCCAGTCCAAAGTTCTGAGGTAACAAACATAAAAAAAAATAAAAAAAAAAATACAGTCGAATTGAGAACCTCCTCCTTTTTTTGAAGTCGGTTAAAAATGTACCGAAAATGGATGGTTCTATTGTTTCGATAGCAATAATAGTATAAAGAAAAACCATAGGAGATACATACAGTATATAGAGCCGCATTTATATTTTTTATAAGTGTAGGCCAATTTATTTTCGCCAGCCCATGTACTTTTCTAAGATAATAATTTTCCATTCATAGTAAGGAAGGCACTGAATTAGTCACTAAGAAAGTGCTTAAAAAAACAAAAATTACAATTTTTGCGACACTTATAGTAGATAAATCATGTATAATATTATATATCATCTTCTGAAATCTGCCGCCCCTAAGATGCTGCCGCTCCTAGGCCGCGGCCTATACGGCCTATTGACAAATCCAGGACTGACTGAATATCTACTCGCCTCCAGTGTTTGGATTTATGAACGAATTATGAACTACAAATTGTGTATCTACAATCCTTACCATTAAACGAGCAATTCTTGTACACTTATTATATATTTTCTGAATCTCGAAAATGGCTCCAACGATTTTCATTTATTATGCAGGGGCTTTCGGGGGCGATAAATTGATCTAGCTAGGATTAATTTTTAGAAAATATCGTTTTATCCGTGTTTTCAGGCATTGAAAAATTACTACAATAGACTTTTCCTGACATCTATTGGCGAGTAGCAAAACTGAAGCTACTTCTGTAGATGGCGTTGTTAAGCAACACTAAACCGAGCAAAGCTCGGTCATCCGGGTACTGTTAAATTTATAAGGAAATACGGATTCCAAATGAAAACTAAGAAACGGGGATTTCTTTGACTAACCTCAAGATTATTAAACGATGCCATTAACATAACCACCGTAAAGGAATATATTAATTAATTATGGATTTGCAAATTTTCTCTCCGTAAAGAAATTGTAATCTACAGACTATACCTAGCTATTACGATAGTAAGAAACTTTAATGAACCTGAACAAACCAAATGTACCGTTTTAAAGTTGTACCATCGAAAAAAACATTTAAAAGGTAACATGCGATTAGTCGAAGTCATGTTGGGAATGCAGTGACAAGAAAGATGAAAATATAGTTATAAAATTTTAACAAAAAAATAACCGACTTCAAATGAAGTGCATCCAATAAAAAAAGAATCATCGAAATCGGTTGGCGCGATATTATGTTATTAGTCCATTTATCGCGCACATACTTAATGCAAATTTAAGACTTATATGCTTTTGACATGGATGCCATTGTAAGATCTCGCTCAAAAAGTGGGACCACGCGACAAGCACCAGCTTTTATTTAAAAAAAGAATCATTAAAATCGGTTCACCCAGTCGAAAGTTCTGACACTAAAAAAATACAATAAAAAAATACAGTAACAAACAAAAAAAATACAGTCGAATTGAGAACCTCCTCCTTTTTTTGAAGTCGGTTAAAAATGAACAATTAAAACTTATACAAGTGTACACGATGTTTGGCCTTTTGGTTAAATATTGAAAAACAACCTAAAATTAACGCGTAAAAGGTGAGAGGCTAGTTCTAACCGTGTCCACCGACGTTCATTAGTGTGTATGTGCATTCCATTCGCAAACAGCACAAAACGTTTGTCTGTACGTTTATCATTATGTACCTGTTTATGCGCGCTACGCGTGGTTGTTGACACACGAGATACAAACAAATTGAGCAATGAACACAAAACAGACAGTTGGTACATACTGAATCTGTAGTCATGCGAACGGGAGTCATGTTGTGTCTGTCGTTTTTTTACTTGCCTGCCAGGAAGGGTGGTTTTTCGCGCGTATCTTGTAGGTATGTTTGTATGTATGCATGCGTGTAATATCTTTTAGAACCTCATGTCTTTCAAACCGCTTAGCGGATTTATATATTTAAGATATCTTTGGATTCGTCTTGATAACCCAAGTGTTCTTATATAAGTGAAATTAACGACAAATAAATATGGTGGCTGTGAGATGCCATTGTTTGAAGTATCAAAAATTAAAAATAAATCGAATAATGCAATATGGGTATCAAATTAAAGAGCTCATCATAAGGATTTGAAAAAGGTATATCATGATAGCGTTTTTGATAGCATTCGGGTTTTTATACTTTGTAAATTTATTCTAGTTTATGTTACTAGCTGACATACGAGCTGATGATCTATATGATGGTGAGTAGCCACCGTCTCCCATGAACATAGCCGATGCGTTGCCGACCAAAAAAGGAGAGATGGAGAGTTCTCCAAAAAGTTCTGAAAAGTATGTAAATTCTGCAAATCGGCACTTGGTTAGAGCGTGACGGAGTCGTAGAGGAATTACGGGTACGTCCAATGAATTTCTACTGATTTGAATTATCATCGGGATTCAATACCAGTGTACCAGTTAACAACGGTCTTATAAACGAAAGTGTCAGTGTATTAAGAGATATTTCTAACGAGAGTGGCGAATTTAACGATGGCGAAGGTGTCTCCAGATATAAAAGCTTAGTTAAAACAATATATTTTTGATATGTACACAAACACCCCGGCCTGTTTGTGATAACATAATTACGTATATTGCGATAATTATTCCCACCGTGTCGCATTGTTTGCGGACCGAAGCCACATACAAATCGAGCAATCAATACTATCGAATGATGTGCTGGTTTCCATTGAAATTATTTTGATATGTGGTTAATTATTCTCATTAACATAAATGTTTGCTACATTCAATTTACATTATGTACGTAAATACCTATAATGCTGGCCATACACGATCAAGTATACTTGTCAAGTTTGCAGCGGATTTGACGCGGCATCCAGTAAACTTGAGCGTGTATGGCCACGGTATGGCTATCTGGGCATATCAAGTCAAACTGCAAACTTGATCATTTATGGCCAGCTTAAAAGGCACATCTATATACTACTGAAGTATCACATGTTGGATGTTTTTTATGCCCGATGATGTGCTCAGGAGATTTCTTGTTCTTAATGATTTCACTTTTCTCTTTTAATTAATTATTAAGAATTTCATTATTATTTTTGTAATCATAGGGAAAAAATTGATTTGTAAATTGAGTTTATATGGTATACTTGTTTAAAAGTGCATAATCTACATAGTGGTAAATATGTATTAATGTCTATACTAGTATTACTAGTAACCAAACCCATACAATCTGTAAAAAACGTAAAAAGAACCCACAAATTAATTTTAAACATTTTTATACAATTTATGATCATCGTTTCTGTAAAATATGACAAACGTAGATGTTGCCGTTGTATTACTGGGTGAGCGATATGTTGGGTAACATACGAATGTATTGCAATATCACGAGCGGCATGTTTCATTATTATTATTTGTTAAAACATATATTGTGTTAATTACTAAATTATGTGAATTCTGAAATGTTTTTAATTGGCTCTGTGAATGCTTCGATACCATTACCAATTACAAACTCCAACCATACCTGTAACAATTTAAACAAGTATTAAATAAGTGATTATAATTAGGTATAATAAGTATTATAAATTGTAAATCCGTAAGACTTAAGATTCGTTTATACATAAATTATATAATCTAAGATTTAAACAAAAAATAACCGACTTCATAATACGAAGTTTGCATTCTTTCCAATAACAATAAAAAAGAATCATCAAAATCGGCGCTGGTTTGGCACAAGTATAGAGACTGCCTGCGCGGACTGCCTGCGCGGACCTGTGGGCTTAGTGCGAGTTTTATGTGACATAACGGGCTCGCTAACGTAAAGGAAAGTCAGCTATGCTATTGGCTACCGATTTGGCGGCAGTGAAAATAATTTGAAAGAAATGCATCGGTAGCCAATAGCATAGCTGACTTTCCTTTACGTTAGCGAGCCCGTTATGTCATGTAAAACTCGCACTAAGCCCACTGTTCCTATAAGTGCTGGTAGATCGGCGTTGGTAGCCAGCTTTCTACGTGAATACGCCCTAAGTCGGAAGTGGTATGTATGACCTTTCATGAATGCTTCTGTGCTTCGGAGGACATGTTAAGCTGATATTAAAGGCATATTTTACTTGACGTAACGGCGCCGCGGCGGCGTAAAGTAATTGTATTTGTATGGGACCGAAAATTTTCTTTTCACTGCCGCTAGATGGTTTTGCTTCAATACCATACAATTTTTAGTTTACGTGCGTCGACTTTACACCGCCGTTATCTATACTAATATTATAAAGAGGAAAGATTTGATTGTTTGTTTGCATTGAATAGACTCCGAAACTACCGAACCGATTTGAAAAATTCTTTCACTGTTGGGAAGCTACACTATCCCCGGGTGACATAGGCTATATTATATATTTTTTTTACTGTTTTTCCCGAAACGAGGGCGATTTCCTAGTGTCAAATAAAACGCATACTAAGCATACTATGTGTAATTTGCTCTCGGTCTGGGTGTGTGTGTTCTTGTCTTTTGTGTGTATTGTCCTTGGCACACCCAACACAAGAAATGCTAGTTGTAGCTATGACGTTATAGCGTTTGTTATTTGTTATTTACATTAGTGGCTCGCGGCTTGTCTTGTAGCTCGTCTTGCCACTTTGAAATGAAAACTACTATGAGACGGTAATAGATTTGAGCAACCTCGAAATATTAATGGACAGCTTTCCATTGTCGGTGAAAGTAGGAGCAGGACGCAGACCCATTTACAATAGAGGTAGTGTGGGGATTGAACAGACGATTATTGCCGCTATCTATCATGCCCGCTGAGATCTTCTGCACAGCCTGCCATCATAAGTCTTGCCGAGTCAAATATCCATTGACTTTTTCTCCTATATCTCATTGATTTACGTTGAATCATTATGAGAATTTCAAAATCACCTATTATTTTTTTATTCGATATGTGTTTAAGTGAGTTTTTTTATAAATAAGAAAAATAATTAAAGGCGTAATTATAATTTTTGTAAAGTCAACGTTATTCGAACTAAGATAACTCGTTGAATTGCAAAAAAAACTCATTACATATACCTAAGCATTTATACCGTTGAAAACTTTTCATCTTTTTTAATGTTTCAAAACATTGTTAAGGTTACCAATGAAAAATTGGTTAGTTATAAATGTTCAACTTGCTTGTAGTTCAAACACTACAAACGTGTTTTATCTAAATGTAAATTAATTTGTCTAAATGTAATGGCCATTTTACAAAGCCTTGCATTAACAAAATCATTATTAGATACTTAAATATACCTATAGTTTATTATCTTAAGATCAAAATGAATTAATAAGTATTGTGTTTGTTTAAAGAGGCGATATTAGCCTACGTAACGTTTATTATTTTTACGATTGTATTTGCAATATTCATAAGTTGTTGTAAATATATCCTGTAACTATTTTTATAAATAAAGATCTTTTAAAAACAAAATACAAATAATGAAAAATTAAGTCATCGTCCTGAGAATTATGAGAAAAAATGCTACCAAAACACAACCAAAGACCAATTAGTGAACAAAATAACAAGATCCACCTCGTTCCTTCGTTATCATAAACATCGATTTAAAAAGAAGCAATAATCATGAATCACCTTAAAGCCGGCAGCGAAATAGCAGCGCACAAATGTAGCATATGAAAACGCAGCATGTAAAATTCAATAAAGTTTGTGCAGAGCAAACGGTGCCAACAAATCGAGCTGAACTGAACACTGCATCGGACAAATGAAGGAAACGCGACTGGAACCCGGCCGGAACGCGAAACAACACATAGGAATCAATTTTATAACGCCAGAAGAAGAGGTTACGCTTGAGAGACTTCACACTCACGTTCTTGCACTGATGCTTTATCGCACATGGCATGAGTCTGAACATATAGGTAGGTAATAATATACCAACACATTGGTATACAGGGAATAATATACCAAGAAAAGAAAAGAATGCGGGATCCACCGCCTAGATCGGGATCTCTTACTATTAGACGGCTAGCTTGTTTAACCGGGTAGCTGGGTTTGGCGCAAGGTTATAAATAGGATATAATATAATTATATTAATTGTTATTCAAATTCTTGGAAAGTCTTGTTGTTATCATTGTCAATCCATCTTTTGTTATATGTATATCTTCTTACTGAGAATTACATTTGATGTCGATGAACCATTGCAACCTTTGCCAAGAAATGCAATCTAGAGAACAAACAACTCCAAACTTTTGATAGTTATTTGACGCTAAACTACTAGAAAATAATGCTATGAAATTTTTAATTTCCGACCGTAAATAAATGAAAACGTTGACAATGTATCTTTCTGTAATGCTAACGTCGAACTTCGTAATAAAACTAAAACATGAAGCATCATTATCATGTTAAACAGTGACTGCTCGTAAAACAAAGTATCAAACAATAAAGTTAGTAACAGACAGTGCCAACAAATCGAGCGTGAGTGTCTAACTACGGCGAATAAATGTAGGAAACGTGGCCGGATGCCGAGCGAAACAAGCGAAACACAACTGCGGAGAAATCAATTTTACAAAGTGAGAACAAAACACAGAAAGACAACGTCCGGAGTAGAACATCTTGACCATGTAAAGAACTTCCGAAACTTGGATTGGCCACTAACCTCTCCACAAGTCCGCACTGGATCAGCGTGGTGGTGGTATGATCTTAGTTATGAGGAGTTACCTGTGCACGTAAGTAGGCCGTAAAGCGGTTGAAGCCAGATTAAACAAATATGTTCCATTAACATCAACAGAATTACAATGTAGGAAATATAAAGATCATAAACAAATATTTTTAAAGTAGGAGTAAACTAAAATTAAAAAATTGCATTTAAACTAAGATTTCCTGCATTGTGGCCGTTGTGGGTACCACGGACTACAAAGACAAGATCACACAAACACGCAAACAGAACAGACCAGAAATTCAAACTCATCATGCAAAATTGTGTCTCGCTGGGAATCAAAAGGACCAATGATATAAAGAAATAATTTCCACATACCTACATGGTAATAGAAAAGTCACTTGTATTTCAAATCAGTATTAAGTTCAACCCTCCACTTACCGACCATTTGATTAACAAGTAATTCAGAAAGAGCTTGGAATCTAATAAGACAGACATACATACATGTACAATGTGCATACATTATTACCTATGTAATAGGTGTAAAGTTTGCAAGTTCCGTGTAAAGATCGGTTCTCTAGATATCGTTTAGTTAACCGATCTATCAAATCTAGCAAACTCCGACACATGAATACACAAACTCCAAGCACGAATTATTCCATCGATAACTGACTGAACAGTTTAACTTCCAAGTTCATCGGTTAACTTGTAGGTTTACTAACTGAAGTTACGTGAATCATTTCTCTAATCACGGGGAGTCACTTCATGCGATTAACATCACGCTAGTGAAGCCTCGTTATTGTTATTTGAGATCATTACTCGCTTTCCCATCGCATCAGGACATTTTTGATCACGTACCATAATTACTATAAATTTTTAATAGGTATTATAAAATTTCATGTTTTAGAGCTTCCCTTATGATATTTTAATAGGTATAAGGCCATCTCTATCGGTAAGAATATTTCGACATCTTTAATAATGTACCTAATTCAAGAATTATTTTCTTTTAGTTTTTTTTTCAGTCTGTCGGCTGTTAAAATAAATAAGTCAAATGAAAAAAATTTTTTTTTTTTAAACGCTTTTATTTCAATAATGTTTAGTTTATAAAATTAGCTACAAGTTGTGAAAATTTCAAGTCTCTACGTAAAATGTCTAAAGTCTGAAAATCG